>VSMD01081542.1:0-98664 GCA_008750895.1 Mirza zaza | reverse complement strand
AGGTATGTGGAAATTACACAACACACTCCTAAACAATGGATCATAGAAGAAATCACAGGTAAGTAATTCAATACTTTGATATGAATAAAAATAAAAATTCAACATGCCAGAGTTATAGGACACAGCAAAAACAGTGCTTAGAGGATACTTTATAGCTATAAATGCTTATAATAAAAAGGAAGAAAGATCTAAAATCAATAATCTAACATTTTACTTTA
Source organism: Mirza zaza (assembly GCA_008750895.1). Taxonomy (NCBI): domain Eukaryota; kingdom Metazoa; phylum Chordata; class Mammalia; order Primates; family Cheirogaleidae; genus Mirza; species Mirza zaza. The sequence goes on along the minus strand of VSMD01081542.1, from coordinate 98,446 downwards.
AGAAAAAAGACAAAGAAAAACAAATTCAACCCAAAGCAATCAGAAAGAGTAATATAGTAAAAACTAAATCATAAATAAATGAAACATTATTAGGTCTAGGAATGGGGAATGTCTTTATAAAAAGAACAATTAAAAATTAAAAGGTAAAATTTTATGGATTTTGCAACACTGAAATTTAGAGTTTCTATTAAATGAATTGTAACTATAAGCAAAATTTTAAAAAATATGAGATAGAATATATTTGCAATCTCTAAAACTAACAAAAGGGTATTATCTAGAACCACACTGTTCAATACATAGTCACTAGTCACATATGGATATTTAAATTTGAGTTTAAATTAATTGAATAGAATTAAATTTTAGTTCCTCAATTATAGTAACCACATTTTGATCACTCCCTAGCCACATGAGGCTAGTGGCTACCAAAATCAATAGTGCAAAATATGGAACTCTTCCATCATCACAGGAAGTTCTATGGAACAGCTATGATCTGGAATATGCCAAGAACCCATGTAAGTCAACCAGAAAAGGCTGAGAACTCAAATTAAACAAGGACAAAGGGTATAACTAAGCAATTCATGGGTGGAGAAGTCTAAATAACTACGAGAATTTCCACATATGCTCAACCTCTGTAGGAATCAAGGGGAAGAAAACTAAAACAGTGAGATACCATTTACGTCCGTGAGATTGATTTAAAAAAAACAAAAAATCTGAAAGTGGAATAATAGCAAATGTTGGTAAAAATTTGGGGAAATGAGAAACCTCATGCAGTGCTGGTGAAGGTGTAATTAGCACAGCTTTTATGGAAAGCAATCAGCAATATTTAGTAAAATCAAGAACACCCCAGCTGTGTCCCAGCATTCATACACCTGGTTATATATACCAGAGAAATTCTCATCAGGCTGATGAGATACAAATAGTCATGGCCCTGGATGTTCAATCTCTTATTTTAAGCTGGTTCGACAGGTCTGAGCACCACTATAGAAGAATAATAGAAAAACCGTTGGCTCTAGAAGCTCTGCCTTTCTAGCAAGTCACTTCTCTTAGATGCCACTTGCCTTTAACTCTATAAAGATGTGCAGCATTACAAGAGTGGGCAGTGGGCCTCTCCCTGTAACATTGACTATGCTGCATGTAGACTACCTGTGCAAGACCTAAACTGTGGAACACTGAGCATCTGGGAGATTGTGTACTCTCTATTGCTACAATTGTAAGGGTTTCCCAAACAAACTTTACGTTATACATGTTCTGTGCAGTGCTGTAAGTGTCTGTATGTGACTCCTTTCAATGAACTAGGTCTGTGTGGCAATGTGTAGGAAGATTTTTGTGTTTTTAGGGTGATGGAAGCAATATTGGTGCCTATCACTAGGGGAAATGAATAAGGAAAATTAGGTAGGTCCATAATATATCATCTATGCTGCAGTTAATAGCAATAAATTTTCTTTACTGTACATACATAGATTTTTTAAAATAGTATTGAGTCAAAAATGTAAGCAGGAAAATAACATCTATAACTAATAGCATTTATGTACATTATATACATTAAACCCATATAGATGGTACTGTATATTTTGTAGGGATACAATTATGTTAAGAGACATGCATCAAACTACTCAGAGTGAGTCTCTATGATAGTAAATAGAGTAGGGAAACCAGAGTATGGTCTACAGGGTGAAAAGAAAAAGAAATTTAAAAAGAGGAGCCTTGCTTTTAATGACACAATGACATGAACAGTCTGAAAGACTCAACAGTCTGCTCATAACATATCCAAATAATTATTTTTATAATGACTTAACTATAAGTATCAAGTGGCATGGGATTAATCAAAGAAGATTCTGAGGTTTCACCCTGTGAGTATTAAAGTAACTGAGAAAAGACTAGCCCCATTTACAGTGATAGCGAAATGGGTAAGTGGAAATGACTTGAGCTTTAAAAAAATCAATTCTGTCTCATATAAAGGGTGCTGGCACAACACCCTAAAGGAAATGAAAATAAGATTTTTTATTAAAAAAGAAAATTATACTTTGAAGTATATTCCATTGGAGAATTTCATACATTTTAGATTGTTTAATTAGTTGTTCTGTTAGTAAAGATGACTGCAAGAAGAGAATGGGCTAAAGTAAGATCACTACTAGATGAGGAGCAAAGGTAGGAGTATAGATGATAAGAAGCTGGGTGAGATACACAAGGGTAAAATTATATGAAAACAGAAAAATGAAGACATACTTTGGAAGATATATATCTCATTTCTTCTCACTTCCATGTGAAGAATCCAAGGAGCCTTCTGCATATTATGGTTCCTATAGAACAACATTTTCCAGGGTACACTCTCCTCTAAGTCTGGACAATGATGGAGTCGAGGATATAGGCATTATTTTCAGCACAGTTTCCAGTGCATTACTTGTATTTATCTAGTCAGACATAGGTAGTTCTTCTTCTACAGCATGTCTAGTTTGCTAACACAATATTGGAGCCACCATCTCCAATCTGCATTGCAACTAGGATTCTTGCACTTTCCTCCTCTTTATGAAGAATTTTACTTACATACAATTGCTTCCCATATATACTGAAGCAAAAGTTTTACCCTGTTTTTTTTGTGAATAAATATAAAAAAAGGGCACCAAAGTGTATTGGCAACTTCAAATGCAGAACTCAAATGTTTAAGAACAGTCACTAAGTTCTCTGGTTGTCATAAAGTTTGGGTACATAGTCAGGATATGGATAGGGGCATAATAAAAAGTATATTTTACCCTTTTTCCTAGCCTGCAGATATACTGTTTTTCTTGGCCCACCAGCTCCTACCCAACAAATCAAGAGACTATTGGTATTTTCATTCACCAAACCAACTCTAGCAACTTTGTACTTAGTGGAAATTCTTCCTGAAATCTTTCATTACTCTTATTCTTAACTTTTGAATCTGAATTTTTAGTTGACACATAATAATTGTACATATTTATGGGGCATGGAGTGATATTTCAATATATCTATATAATGTATAATGATCAAATCAGGGTAGCATATCCATCATCTCTCAACCTTGTGAGACCCAAGCAGAGGTCCTAGCTATCTATGCCCAGACTTCTGACCACTGGAAATTGTTTAATAATAAATAGGTGCTGTTTTAAGCTGCTACTTTTCCAGTAATGTGTTACATAGCAATAAAAACTCATACAAGCATTGTGGATGGGTTGCCTGCCTTTGGGAACTAGTAGGTAGGAAGACACAGAGGTTTGCACCTCAGAAGAATACTGACAGCTGAATAAGAGGCATACTCAACAGAGATGGTGTCATCTTCATAAAAGATCAAGAATGATATCATTAAATTTAAGGAAAGAAACCCAAGGAAGAAGAGTGGTTAAATTCAAAATGCAGCACAGATATCAAGATGAATGCAAACTAGAACTGACAAAGGCATTACAAGTAAGGTCATTGATACTGCACAGTCCAAAAGCTTTAATAACTAGTTCTTAGTCAAAAATAATCATGCCATCTGAAGCTCTAAGCTTGAACAACAGCAGTCGCATGGAGTTCAGAGTAACAATCAGACTCACAAGACACAGAAGGCTACACCTAGAGCCAACTTTACTTACCTCTAAGAAAGGGTACAGGTCAGACCATAGCACAACATGCATGGCAACCCCACATGACTCAAAGGCACAACTTCCAATCTTTAAAAATCCCTCCATATTCAGGTCCCCACACGGGCACAAGAGAAAAGACTGAGAGGCTATCGACAGTCCCACTCTGGGAAGATGTAAATTCTGACATCTTTTCAGTTTTTCTATCTTGCTAGTCATGTGCATACTCAAGGACATCCTACTGGTACCATAGTCCCAGGGCAGCTGAATATCATTAATATTCATTACTGATTACTCAATAAACCATGTCGACAATGAGGTAGAGGTGCTTATCCATTGCATAGTCACCTTGGATAGTGTCATTTATTTTAAATACAGTATACTTTTATAGAATCTTTGAGTTAATGAGTTAATGTTGCAACAAAAATGTGAGCAAGGGACGAATCCTCAGGCTAGAGGAAACATCATACACCATTCTTTCCTTCTGCCACTCTAAACAGAGAAAACAGTCATAACTCAGCGTCTGGGCACTTTCTCCGGAATCTGTACTCCACCCATCCACACTCCAGTACATTTTTAGATTGCTGTTTATCATATATCAGTATCATGCTCCATCTCTCCGATTTCCCTTTACCTCCATAATTTCATCTGGATAACTACTCTGGTCTGCAAGGCCCATCTTCATTTACAGGGTCTCCTCTTGTATTATGCAATCTCACACAGTCCGCACTCACAGTAGCCAGCTAGTGTCTTTGGTTCAGCCCTGGACTCCTTTATTTAAGTCAAGATGGTAAAACTAATAGGAACCCTTATGCACAACCATACTGCAAATGTTTCCTAATGCAAGGAAATGATATTACTATGGATTAAAATTGCCAACTTTGTAAAACTGCTTATGCACTACTAGAGATGACTAGATTTTTCACTAAAAAGATTATTTCATGTCAATCCCATTTTATAGCCAGGATAAGTGAAATACAATGTAGGGGATATTTCTGGTAGGTGGTAAGGTGAGGCTGCCTTCTAACCACATTTTCAGGGGCAAGTTCTTGGCTAATCCCAAGAACTAAGACAGGTAATTATAGATCTAATTTATCTCTTTTTTTTCTAACTATGCACAACCTCACACACTTGTATATATAAATACTACATGCATATTTCCATACACCCCCAACACACAATATTTTACTTGTCCATCCTATAAGTAACCTGCCATGGTCTCATCCTCTCCACAATGACTTTCTGCCAAATAATAATAATAAAAGAAGAAGAGCAGAAGAGACCTTTCTCAACTCATGCCATGATGAGATAGGAGGATTCTAGATCTAAGGCATACAAGGGCTGTCTGGAAAGTATCCAGCTATTGTTAATATAATGAGAACCTATTACATGTCTGGATACTTTGCAGACAACCCTTGCATACCAGGTAGCCAGAGAACTTTTCAGGTACATCCCAGACTAAAAGACAGCTTTCCACTGAGAAAACACAAAAAGCTATACCCTTACCCAATGAATAGAAAAGCCAGAAAAATTGCCCACCTCAATTCTGTCTTCAAGAAATGCTACCAGCCTAACAGAAATATGCCAAACCATGTACATGCAACATTTTATGTCTAAAATAACATTAATATGATGTTCAGGATGTTGTTTGTCATGAACCTATATTAATCCACTGGCCCTCTGCTCCATCTTTGTTCTTTGTGCACTAACTCCTGGCCTCATGTTTTGGACTTTGAGTTTTGTCTGGACTTTCCAGATCGTCATCAAAGGTAACTGCTTTCTCTGATCCAGGACTAATCAGTTCCATCCTGCAGTCAGTGGATTATTCCTATTCCCTAATCTGGCATCTCTGTGTAGCTCTGAGAATCCCTCCCATTATCTGCATATGGACGGGTACACTAGCAGCCCTAATTTCACCAATATAATTCATCCATGTAACAAAAAAATCACTTGTACCCCCTACATCTATTGAAATTAAAAAGTGGTGATATAAAGCAAAAAAAATAAGCTACTGTAAATATGGCTTGAGATTCTGAAATGTCCACTCCTTTCTCCATACCCCAAGTTCAGCCTTAGAGCCTGGAACTTTGACATAGGGTGAACTTTGAGAAAGTGATTTTTATAGAAGTTGAGAACACAAAGAGTAAGTTGCAGAGGAGAAGCTGCATGGTGAAGGGATTAGAGGGCATACACATGAGCCAATTATTCTAAAAGAATGGCATGAAAAGGAAGGAGAGAATTAGTTGTCACACCTATAGGGTCGAATGAGCATTAGTGATGACAGCAGCAGCTTCTATTTGGGGGGTTATATTAGGCCAACCACTCTTTGAATGTATTTCATTTAATCCTTAAGAGACTTTGAAATATGTTTTATTAATTACATTTATAACTGAGGAAACTAAAGCTAAAAAATTAATTTATTTGTCTTAAGTCTTTCAGGTAGTAAATTTTGGAGTCAAGTTTTTTTGTTTTTTTTTTTACCAATACTACACCTTCCAACCTCTGGTAACTACTATTTTACTTTCTGGTTTTTATTTTTGTTTTTTAGGGTTTTCGTTTTTTCAGGGTTGGAGGAGAAGGGGTTCTGGTAAAAACTGGAAAACCTGTTAGACAAATTCTAAAAGAACTGGAATACTGTTTTTATGAGTTTTACTTTTTTTTTATTCTACCTGCAAGTGAGATCATATAGTATTTTTCTTTCAGTGCCTGGTTTATTTTACTTAATATCATGTCCTCTAGGTTCATCATGTTATTGCAAATGATAGGGTTTTCTTCTTTTTATGAATGAATAGTATTTCATTGTGTGTATATGTTACATTTTCTTTATACATGCATTCATTAGTAGGTACTTACATTGATTTTGATTCCAAGTCTTGGCTACCTTGCAGATATTTCTTCAATACACTGATTATATTTATTTTGAATATATATCCAAAAATGGATTTCCGGATGATATATTAGTTATATTTTTAACTTTTTGAGGAATCTCCATACTGTTTAACATGATAGTGCACTAATTTATAGTCACACCAACCATGTGCAAGGGTTCCTTTGTGTCTACATCCTCACCAATACTTGTCATCTTTCATCCTTTTGATAATAGCCATACTAACTGGTTTGAGGTAATAGTTCATTGTAGTTTTAAGTTGCACTTTTCTGATGATTAGTGATGTTAAGCATTTTTTCATATGCCTACCTTTGGACATTTGTATGTATTCTTTGCTTCCTTGCTTGTTTTTTAGTTGGGTTATTTGTTTTCTTACTACTGAGTTAAATTCCTTATGTATTTTGGATATTAACCCCTTTATCAGATATATTGCTTGCAAATATATTCTCCCATTCCTATTAATTCTCTAGTTTCCTTTGCTGTGCACAAGCTTTTTGATTTGATGTAATTCCACTTGCCTATTTTTGCAGCACCAAGATTTGAACTCAGGCTTGTGTCATTCTAGAGCTCATAAAACTGACAAAGAGTATAACTAAATTTTCATATATATATATATATATATATGAAGTTTCGGAAAACAGCCAATATGGTTAATCAAAGTTTTACTGTATATGGAAGTTATTCTTGAAAAATGATTCCCATTTCCATTCCTCCATTTTGCATATAATAAAATTGAGGGCAACCTTCCATCCTTGAGTTATAATCTAAAGTTGGTTTCATGGATAATAAATTTCATCTTCTAGGGATGGTAGGGGAATTGAGAGTGAACCTCACAAGTTTATTAGACTTAGGGACAATTAAAAGTAGACTTGAGGATTAAAAGAGGATGATTAATGGGACAAAATAGAGTCTCCCTAAATATTTCTTTAAAGATACTAGTTCAATAAGCTACTGAAAGCTCATACTCACACTCAAAAATAATATATACTATATCCCCCATGGATAGACTACATTTTTTGGTAATTCTGTAAAATTATGTAGTATAGAAAACTATTTTAAATAAGTTGTGGTCTAAAAATTGTCATAAATTATCTACAATTGCTCACATCAAGAGTAGGACCTTGAATTTTGGCAGGTTTTGCAACCATTTTTGATAATTAAATGTGGTAAAAATGATGTTATGCAACATCTGAGCCAGAATTCACAAGACCTTTATCTTCCCCTCTCACCCTCTTGGATCTCCATGACACTAGATAAAAATGTTGGGCTAGTCTCCTTTTGGATGAGAGAGAGGCCCAGCTACTAGCCAGCACCAACTACCAGACATGTGAGTGAGGCCACCTTAGACTCTCCAGCCCCAGCCAAGCCACCAGATAACTGTACCACACAAAGGGCCACGGACAAGACTAGCAGAAGAACTGCCAGTTGGCCCAGCCCAAATTGCTGACTCATGGAATTGTGAGCAAATATAAAATTTGTTGTTTTACATCACTAAGTTTTGGGGCAGTTTTTTACACAGCAATAGATAACCAATACCAACACTTCCAAAACTGATTTGATTTTGAAACACTTATTTTATTAAACACCAAATTAATATCTACAGGAACATAGTTTTGGGAATGAGGAGACAGTTTTCATCCTTACGTCACATAAACTTAATTAGTATCTTAAGGAATACCATTTGGGAAAGGAGAAGATAGTTGGCTTCTTATGAAGAAATCCTTCTCAAAAAACTTCTGGTGTCCTATTATATTTGAACATATGCCTAGTATCTGGAAGAAGAAATATGCTTAAAGTATTTCTCTTCCCAATGGAAGAGAAATGTAGGCCTCAATAATCAAATGTAGGCCTCACCATGAATTAATTCTAGGTCTATCTGTTCTTACTATTTATAGGTAAAATCTTCAGAAATCCAAGTATTTGTGAATTATCAGTGTTATACTTTGTGGAGCTATATTTATTATTCCTTGGAAGTAAGTATTGAACTATGACTTGCTTGCCTGGCTTTTGTAAATGTTTTTAAACCTCAATTCTATTTTATCAGCAAGAATTATAATAAATGTCTCATGATTGAAATTAGATAAACACTGCAAGTAAATCACTAAAAGCTACAGGCGGCTATTAATAAGACACTTGAATCAGCAACTCTCCTAGATTATTTTAGCATTCTTCCCAGGACTACTTCATATTTAATTAAGACACATTCCTCAACACACTGACTTTCTCTGAGTTTTACTTTCCTAAACATTTTCCTTCATACCAAGAGCAGGGAAGGATGTATATCTCCTTGTTTCATTTTCTTTCTGTTTTTTTCCCAATAAAAAGCAATGCCTCCAAGTTAAGAACATTTCCATTTCCATTTCCATTTCTAAACAGTAATTTTATATCCTGTTCCAAATCCAAATTCTAAGCTTATTTCAAAGTCTTGCTCTAAAGCTTTACTTTAATCTTTTCCAAACATAAGGCAGCTGCTTACAATGAATTTAACATGTTAACATCTCTGAAGCATAACTGGCTATAGATATCAGCAGGGCATGTGTCCATCTAAATAATTTAACTTAATGAAGAATTGAGCAAAAGCCCATGTTCCAAAATGTCAACCCCTCCTCATGTAATTTCAATCAGTGTATAATCATTCATTTGGATTTAAGGCTTTATGTTTTTAAGTTTAATATAAAAATTCACTTACTTCTGGAAGAAATTAATACCTATAAGCAAGTACCTGGGTTAGCAGTTAGGATATATTTGACAATCCCCTGAGAGCCACAGATTTATAGGAATAAGACACAGAGAGGAGGAGGTTATAAAGAAAATCTCATACATCTGTGCCCAGGGAAATTTTTTAGGCAGCTCAATTCCACTTTACCCCACACACGTCACTTAAAAAGCTGAGCCAATTTCTCCCTAAACCATGAATTCTTATAGGAATTTTCCCCCATAACTCTACTATAATATCCTAAATGATCTCATGGCACACTACTAAATATGCCCTCCTCAGAAAATAGTTCTGATATTTCTGACATGAGATTTTGATGATGCCATAATTATGGAACTCTATGACCCAAACCACATCTTTTTATATATATTAATCTAATACCAGAAAGCTTATGCTATAAGTATAGTCTAAGATCTTCATATTCACATCATAAAATATTTTGACTGTATTGGACAGCATGAAAAAGTGGAAGAGAATTTAAGGGATGTGAACTTGTGTTTTAAAAATGTTTTCAACTACAGTTTGGTGTTTAGGGAAGATTAGAGTAAAACTTGGTACTAAATTTCTAAATAAGCTTAGGATTTGGATTTCATACTAGAGACAGAAGTTCTCATCTCAGTCCAGGAGACTGGGAAGAAAAACATTACCAAGCTTGAAAGGAACTCCTTCTGTATAATTTCACATATGAGTGTAAAAAGGCAAATATGGTTTCTTTTTCAAAAGGTTGAAGCCTCATGCTGTTGATTAAAACAATTGAGACAACCATAAGAAAGGGTTGTAAAATAGTCTAAGAGAAGTGCTGCATGTTCACTAGTGGATTGAGTTAGCAAGTGATTCTGAAGAGTTAATTGGGACATTTTTTAAGATTAACTGTATTGTTGTTTTCTATAATTCTCTATTCTCTTTCCTCTCCCTATTCTCCCTATGATATCTGTCCTTCAAAGTTCAGTTGAAATTCTATGTTTAGAATGAAGTCTTTGAACACTCCAACCCACCCAGATGGCCCTCTTTCTCCAACTCATACACTGCACTTATTAGACATCATTTCGGTGATTTCAACTATAAATAATTTCATAAAGATAGATCTCATCTGTAAGGATGAAGGTTCCTTGAGGTCAGGAACTAGATGTCGTATATGTGCATGTGTGTTGTATTCTACCCACCAGATACATTTGTGTTGTGAAGTGTTCTCTGACCCAGGCATTAGAAGCTGTGAGTCAAAGCCCCGTCCTGTCTCATAACACCTGCTTAACCTTGGGCCAGCCATGTAGACTCTCAGCTTCAGTTCCTTCATCTATAAAATAGGAATGAAAGACTTTCTCTTTCACTTAATCAGCATGTTGTGAAGATTAAATAAGACATTGTGAATGAAATTGCATCATCAATTATAAATAGTTTCCATGATGTGAATCTTTATTAGCATCTGTTGTATCCAGAACTTACTGACTAAAGGAATAATAGATAAATCATATTGCTCCCTATATGTATGTAGTATTATAAACTATATATGCATATTGACCAAGTTATAGTGAAAAATTAAGATGATTAATAGACACACAGGTTAACAATGAGAACATTTATCAGCACACAGGTCATTAATGGCACAGTTAGGCACACAATCCTAAGCAAGAGAATTGGATACTGTCCTCTCAATCTGCTCAGCCTTCACTCCTTTTAGGAGCAGGAGGGTACACTGGTATTTATGTGTACACTGAGACTTATGTGTACACTGGTACTTCTGTGTAAAGAGTAGCATGCCTTAATAGAAGCACTCTCCTTACCAAGTCACCTCTAGACCCAGATTCACTTCATGCTTGTTGCTCCTTGATTCCTGCCTGCTTATGTTACTTACTAGCTGTGTGACCTTGGATAATTGATTGCATCTATCAAAGACTCCTATTTCAAAGAGTATGTCATACAAATACAAAAATCATTTAACTCACGAATGAATATATCAGTAAGCTTGTAATGCTAGTGTAAAGATCATTTGAAGACTAGTTATGTATAGTTACTAAATAATGAGGTTAGTTAATAATAATGTGTCAATATTGACTCATTAATTTTAAAAAATATACCACACTGATGCAAGATGTTAATTATTAGAGCAACTATAGGGCATGGTGTATCTGGGATGAGAGGATGAGAAGGTATATGGGAACTCTGTATTTTCTACTCATTTTCTCTGAATAGCTAAAACTGTTCAAAATAGTCTATTAATATTTTTAAAAATGAAAAATTTGAAATAAGATTTCTGAGGTTAGATATAAAACTTATGAATGTTCTACAGGGAAATAAATTTATACCTTTGGTGTTATTTTTCACTAGTAAAACAAAATCATTTTTACGTATAACAGAAAAAATGAAAAAGTTAACATATAACTTCATAGTGTTAGAACTTTAATCAAATAACAAATAGCATAGCCAAACAAAGGTTATCTTCTCTTAAGAAATAATCTTGTATGACCCATTACATAATGCCCCAGTATGACACTGTAAGGAAATGACCCCCCCCTTGCTTTATTTTTAATAAATTTTTCTTAAAATTTTTGCTATTGTTGCTGTTATTGTTATTATTCTGATGTTCCCTCTGGGCTTTCATCTCTCCAACATGTTACAGCTTTATCCCTGAACTCTGACTTGACTTTTCAGCTTTCTTCATACTGTTGGATACTCCCCAGCTTAGTTATGAAGTGGCTCTCACTTTGGTTTATGCTCTTAGTGTTGACATCCCAAGTAGACTCCTCAGCTTCTGATTCCTTGCTGGCCTAGTGCTTAGCTTCAGATGTCACCCTGGGTCCTAGGAAACTGCTAAGTCAATGACTCAAAAAGAGGAACAAGAGACAACAAGAGCCTAGAATACAAAGAAATGTGAAGAGTACTATTCTATTAAATTTACAACGTGCTCTGCCTCTATAGTCACCAGCATCTCTCGTATCTCAAGATAATGATCATGGACCAGGAGCCCAATGCATGAACCAGCTTTGGCTAGACCTAAGATCACTTGGCCAAAACCTGTCTGGGGAAAAGTCAATGGGAAAGACAAAAATAGCATTTGATGTTTAATAAAAGATAAAACAACCATAATAGAAATAGACCGAAGGAAGGCTGAACTGCCTGAACAAAAAGAGAAAATAACTGAGTTCTAGACTCGATGGCACAGTTGACAAAGCAGTAGAAAATAGAAGGTAAAGGTGTAGCTTTGAAGTCCAACAGAAGTTCATGTGTTGATTTAGTCAATTGTTACATATTGAGATTAAACAAGTTGCAAAATTTTTCTGTGCCTCAGTTTTCTCATTTAAAAATGGGGATAATAATAGTATTACTTCATAAAGTTGTTTAGAGGATTAAACGTGCTAGTAAGGTAAAGCACTTGGACACTTAATGAATACTCAAATGATGTCAACAGTGCTACGTTTGATCTCTATAGACCACTCACCTTCTCTGAGCCTTAGACTTCTCATCTATAGACCACATATAATATTGTCTTGACTGGAACCCAAGGAATGTGATATGTTCCTCATAAAGTATCAAGTTCAAGTGAGAATTTGAGAATGGTTATGGTGTTATGAACTAACTTAGAGTAGAAATTTTACATTAATTTTAAAAGTGAGACATCAATGAGATATTTAACATGCAGTGCCTATTTAAGGCTATGCCATTCCTCCACTACCCCCTCAATTTCCCTAAGGAGGGTAGGTTTGCTCTCTTTTATCCTTGGGGATATTTGTGTATAAGAGTTTGAGATGCGATAATTTATTGAAAGCTACTAAGTACTTTGTAAATATAAAGTGTTGCTAGGTGCAGCATCATAAAACAAAGAATGAGATATGACTAAGTATCATGGGTGAAGATTAAGTCTAATATTTTTTTATAACTGATGAGAGTGATGAAATGGTAACAACTCTGGTGGCAGAGGGAGGCCAAATAGCATATGGAAGAGCTGAGATTTGAGGAAATGTTAGGATAGGCTATAAGAAATAGAATCATCCAAAAAGGACTAATAAAAAATACTTTGGGCTGAGCATGGTGGTTCACACCTGTAATCCTAGCACTCTGGGAGGCTGAGGCAGGAGGATTGCCTGAGCTTAGAAGTTTGAGACCAGCCTGAGCAAGAGCGAGACCCTATCTCTACTAAAAATAGAAAAGTTAGCCAGGTGTTGTGGTATGCACCTATAGTTCCAGCTCTTCAGAAGGCTGAGGCAGGAGGATGGCTTCAGCCCAGGAGTTTGAGGTTACAGTGACCTATGATAACACCACTACACTCTACATAGGGCTACAGAATCAGATTCTGTCTCAAAAAAAAATACTTTTGATATTTTCCTATAATAATCACTTGAGTCCCAAGTGTAATAGAGCTAATAAACTATTCAGACAAGTAAAACCATAGATTTTGTTTTTGTTTTTCTCATAAAAGTGGCTAATACCTTGTTGGCATAGTATACTAATAATTATTATCCCAAACCATAAACCTCAAGGTCAAACATGGTATGGTATTTGACTTGCTTTGATATCTTGGTTTACTTAATTTACTTAATTAGAAATTAATATTGTCCTGTTCAGAAATGGGAATTTGATAAAAGTTTCTACAAAGTAGCAACTTCTAACTTCTTTAAAATAGAAAAAAATATAATATAATCAGGATCCAAGAAGCATTATTCAGGCTCAAGGATATTAAGAGACCACTAAAAACAGCAGCTGTGAGTGGAATATATATACACACACTTTTTCTTACTCTGGGGCCATGGGCCAAGACTCTGGAATTCGGATTAGGTACATAGAAGCCTAGAGCCCACAAGACTCTGGCCGTGGTAAGTTTAACAGTGAAGATTGTGCTTTCCTGTACCATGTAGACATAAATTCTACATTTATACCCAGTGACAGAATCCTTTTTTTTCTTTTCAAATTAAATTCTAATCTAGGAGTTACTATCTCTGCCAGAGCAGTGGTTTTAAAACAGAGGGAATTTTACCCTCCAACACCCTGCCCCAGAACACCTTGGGCACCATCTGGACACAACTGACAAAACTAGAAGGGGTAAGCTACTCACATCTACTGTGTACAGGCCAGGGATACCAGTAAACACTCTACAATACTTAGGGCAGTGCTCCACAAAAATCTTGTCCGGCCCAAAATTTCAGTAACATGGGGAATTGAGAAACCTATGCTAGAGTGAGTATTCAATGCTTTTCTTCCCCCCAGACTTAGCTAGCATAGAACCAACAAAACAGTTAGCACACAAAGAGTTCAAATAAGAAACAGGAGCACCATTCCCAGCACTTCACAGAATATATTGGAAAGAAACAAAGTTTCTGCAGAAATACAGTAATATAAAGCTGCAAATAAAGTGAATGTTGAGCACATGTAAAGCATAATTATAATTTTCTACAAAGAATAGAGATCTTGTGGTGCAAAAGTGACATCTCATAATAAACAGGTGTGAAACAAGTACCATGGGGAAAGAAAAATCTGCAGAATTCAACAATGCAAAAAGAAGACACAAGACCAGCCAGATCATCATTAACTTTTTATAGGGCTAGAACTGAGAGTGCACACTGCAGGCTGCTGTATGCATTTATGCTCACATTCTCATGGACTTCCACAGTTAGTTAGTACTGCAGAAGTTTAAAGATGGTTTAAAGCAAATTCTTTCACTCTCTTTCCTTTCAGAGGTGGGCTCCATATCACCTCCAGTGGAAATTAGGAGGCCTTCGTGATTGTCTGACCAATAGAATACAGTTTCTGGGACCAGGCCTTAAGAAACTAATGGTTTCCACTTACTGTCTCTGAGAGCACTCTCTCTGAGGGCTCAGGGCTTCTGTGAACAAATTCTAATGTACCCAGAGAATGCTATGCTGGAAAAATCACGTGTATATACTCCAGTCAATAGCATCAGATGAGCTGAACCTTCTACCCATCCCCACCAAGGTTGCAGACATGTAAATGAGGTCTTAGACCTTCCAGACCAACCTATCTGTCAGCTGACGCTATGGAGTGACCTTTGTAGACACCCATGAAAAGAAATGGGCAGCTGAGTCCTGTTTCAATTCCCAGATCTACAAAAGTATAAGATATAATATTTGTTGTTTTAAGCCATTAAGTTTTGAGGTATTTGTTATGTAACAATACACAAACAGAAAAATCCTTTTGTTGTATTTATGAAATAGCATTTTAAAGAGCTCCTCTCTAGGTATTGATATCTCTAGGTATATAATATATAGATATAAAAATTGAATAGATTCTGCCTGACCATGACAGATTCTTGTGCCGAGAAGAAAACAGCAGGTAAACATTCCACTTTAGATTGTTTAATTGAGATGAGCTTGAGGTTACAGAATTATAGCGAAGAGGACAGCTTTCAACCTAGAGATAAGATTGAAAAAACAGAATTGAGTTCCCACCAGGTGTGGAAACACCATGCCAACTTCAATAAGCTTTGGTTTAGAATTCTTTGTCTCTTATGGAGACTAAGCAGGAAACTTGTTAATTGCAAACATATTCTTTATTTTTGTTCCTCGTAACTTTGTCCTTCCTATCTGCAAACTTTTCCAGATCCTGGTTTATTTACTTTTTATCTTGACTAAAAAGAATAAAAAGGCAAAACAAAACAAAAATCAATCCTTTTTTTGCTTTCTGGTGTTTGTGATTTGTTCAAAGAAGAATAAGGGACTTCTCTAGTTTGTTGGCACTGATAGGGAAATTGATTATACTCCAAGAGATCGAGAGAGAGAGAGAGAGAGAGAGAGGCAGTGCTAGATCATGGGAGGGGAAAGACTGGGACAGCCGGTGGGGTATAGTTGTGAAGCCAACTGGGGATAATAGTTCTTTCCTGCTTTGGCCTATGCCTTGCAATAACCCTGTGCCTGTAAATATATCCTAGTTTTATCCACTGGAGATGTCCAGAATAAGTTTATTCAGAATCACATTCTCCCTGAGTCTTCTCTAGGGAAAACATTTTCAAGTCCTTGAATTATTCTTTATGCTACTTAATATTCCAGTTATTCTTTTTTGGAAAAATAATGTTTTTCAAAGATCATGCCCATAACTGAACTGACCAGTAGACAACAGAGCAAGCAAGCTTATCACCTTCATGCTCTTAGCCTGCAGTCCCCAACTGCAGACCAGTACCAGTCCATGGCTTGTTAGGAACCAGGGTGCAGAGCAGGAGGTGAGTGGTGGGCAAA
The DNA here is from genome assembly GCA_008750895.1 of Mirza zaza. Classification (NCBI taxonomy): domain Eukaryota; kingdom Metazoa; phylum Chordata; class Mammalia; order Primates; family Cheirogaleidae; genus Mirza; species Mirza zaza. The sequence continues at coordinate 82,084 of VSMD01081542.1, read as the reverse complement.
GAAGCAAAGCTTCATCTGTATTTATAGCCACTCCCCATTGCTTGCGTCACTGCATAAGCTCCGCCTACTGTCAGATTACATCCTCATAGGAGCTGACCCTGATGTAAACTGTGCATGTGAGGCATCTAGGTTGTGCTTATGAGCAACTAATGCCTGATGATCTGAGGCAGTGATGCCAGCAATGGGAAGCGGCTGCAAATACAGATTACCATTAGCAGAGAGGTTTGACTACACAATAAATGTAATGTGCTTGAATCATCCCCAAACTATCTCCCCTACGCCAGTCTGTGGAACAACTGTCTTCCATGAAACTGGTTCCTGATGCCAAAAGGTTGGGGGCTGCTGTTCTTGGCTACAATACATCTTTCACTAAAGAGCAAGATGGTTTGTGCCTGTTATGTAATGGTCACACTATTAACAAATAATAACGAAAGCTACTTTATATCTTTACATTCTTTGTTACATTTTTCTCACATCAGACATGTATGAATCTAAAAGGATATCTCGGGGGCCGGGCGCGGTGGCTCACGCCTGTAATCCTAGCACTCTGGGAGGCCGAGGCGGGCGGATTGCTCAAGGTCAGGAGTTCAAAACCAGCCTGAGCGAGACCCCATCTCTCCTATAAAAATAGAAAGAAATTAATTGGCCAAGTAATATATATATAAAAAAATAATTAGCCGGGCATGGTGGCGCATGCCTGTAGTCCCAGCTACTCGGGAGGCTGAGGCAGCAGGATTGCTCGAGCTCAGGAGTTTGAGGTTGCTGTGAGCTAGGCTGATGCCACGGCACTCACTCTAGCCTGGGCAACAAAGCGAGACTCTGTCTCAAAAAAAAAAATAAAAAAATAAAAGGATATCTCAGTAAGGGAGAAATTTGTTCTGAGTACCATTTCTAGAACCCATATGGGGGTAGGAATTTGTAATAAGACCAAACTCCAACCTTAGATGCTCAACTCTAGGGAAGAGATCTAACTTCTATTAGCAGGAAGGTAGTTCTCTAAGTTTCTGATCCATGACATTCAAGTGGTCAAAAGATATAAAAGGGACAATTGAAAGATAAATAGAGTTAAAGCTTATGGATGTCCTAAGTAGGCATGTCTAGTGGTAAGCGAATTTGGGTTTATTTAATGTAGGTGTAATTTTGAAGAAAAGGAAATGAAGAAATGAATAGGTCAGCTTTGGTGGAATGTAAACTTTCTAAACTCAAGCAAGTCAATATCCAGACAGAATGAGAACCTCTTGCCTTAATGGAGTGGGCAGCTGCTAATAAAATGAAATCTTGCTTGTCCTGCCAAATTTAGATCTGTTTAGCAGAGAGGGAAAAAGAAAAAGACATTTATTTATTTATTTATCGGGTATGTATGTGTTTGTGTGTGTGTTTAAAGGCAATACAAAATCCTGTTGCTGCTACTTTCACTGTATGGCCACAGATGAAAGAAAATTTTAAGGTGAAACTATAAGTTAACATGGCTAAGAGTGGATGATTAGCGATGGATGATTAAAAGTTCCCAGAGGCTTTTTAACCAGTAGGGAGTCACAGGAGGCTAGTTCCTGCAATGGACATGTATACATGCATGCATTAACTATTGGTGTCTACTAGCAATAAAAAATTCATGCATTCCATAATCATTGTCTTAGTCCCTTTGTGCCTCTACAACAAAATACCTGAGCATGGGTAATTTATAAAAAAGAATTTATTTTCTCACAGATCTGGAGGCTAGGAGTCTAAGATCAAGGCATGGCAGGTACGGTTGTCTGGTAAGAGCTACATCCTCTAGCAGGGGTCTGCAACCTATAGTGAGCTGTTAAATTATTTCATTATATATTACAATGTAATAATAATAGAAATAAAGTGCACAGTAAATGTAATGTACTTGAATCATCCCAAAACCATCCCCCCCTCCCTGGTCTGTGGAAAAATTGTCTTCCATGAAAATGGCTCCTGATGCCACAAAGGCCGGGGACTACTGCCTAGAGGGGAGGAACACTGTGTCCTCACATGGTGGAAGGCACAAGAGCAAGCTAGCCAAACTGCATGAGGCTTCTGCAACAAGGGCCTTAATCCCATTCATGAGCAAGGAGTAGCCTAATCACCTCTTAAAAGGCCCCACCCCTTAATACTATCACATTGGCAACACATGAATTTTGGAAGGGACACATTCAAACCATAGCAATCATGAATGCATGTGCCCTTTTACTAAATAACTTGCTTACTTGTCTTTTTTATGAAATCTTACCTCATCCACAGATTAGTGTATTCTAGAAATCTAATACTCTGATATTGCTAAGGAAATAAAGAATAAAGATGTTTTCCTTTCTCAATAGTCTTTGTTATATTCATAGGTTCTAATGAAAAATGTAGGTCTCCATGAAATGAATAATACATCAGTGAACTAACCACAAGCATGTTAACACAGGAAACACTTATGTATATGCTTGTTGATTATATGAATTGGTTATAACTTACATGTGTAAAAATTATAAGATTGGTGGTTAAATGCAAATATATATATAAAACCAAAATCTTTAAGTGGATATTAAATGTGACCAAGTATATCCATTGAGGCTACCATCTCCTGAAATATTTTGTGAAACATAGTCATAAAATACTGTAGACTCTACTAAGCAGCCTCAAGATATGGCAAATCTTTGGGTATATTCAAGTCTTTGAAATTTATTTGGGTAAATATGATTATAAATGTGAGTCATGACTCTTGGAGACAAAAACATCAGCTACAGATACGGAAGAGGAATTTTCCATGTGACTATTTAGCTGATCCTAAAGGCAGCTCAAAAAGATGTCCAAATGCTGTACAAAGGTAACATCATTTGAATACGGCAAACTTTGGTGGACTAACAATTTCTATGGCTACATTCTGAATTTTTCAAAATTCTCATTATTTTGAGCAGTCTCTTAATATGCTCCAGAGCCATAATAGCCAAAGCCCAATCTATACATTTCTATTTTTAAAAAGTTATAGTGCCAGATGGCACAGATGAGTAAGAGCAGGCAGTATTTTAATGCATTAGACATGCATTAGGGAAAAAAAATTGTCCATACTCAATGAATAAACCATTGCATTATCAGTCTTGGTGCCAGGTTATGAATCTCTGCATCATGCCTGCATATGGCACAGTTATTTTCACTTTCTGTTACCTGCAATATTATTTTGTCTCTGTTGCTCGCTTAAGTAATATATGTCTTTAGGTCTACATCTTCTGTAACTTTCTAACTTCATTCTTTTATGTTAATAAGATTTTATAGAGTAGGTGCTATCTGTCAGACACTGTTCTGGTCTCCAGAGATATAGCAATAAACTATGTAGACAAGATCCTGCCCTCGAGGGAATTAAATAGTGGTAGGGCTCATATAATATGCAAATGAACAAGACAAGTCCACATCATGAAAAAAGCAGTACGAGAAATAAACATTATGTCATTAAAGAGAACGGTGAGTAGTAACCATCCATAGTTCTGTGTATAATTATACTTGAATGTAAAATGCCTACACCTTGTTCTGAGGATATCACTGTGCTGGATATTGGTTCTCAGCAGTGGTATTGATGGGAAGTTGTGGGTTTTTTATATGTGTGCAAAATCTGTCTTTAAAAGCTTGAGATATGTTGCTAAAATCTCATTAATTTCCTTGAACACATTTTTTTTTTCCAGACAGGGTCTATTTCTGTCATCCTGGCTAGAGTGCAGTGGCGTTATCATAGCTCACTGCAGCCTCAAACTGCTGGGCTAAAGTGATCCTCCTGCCTCAGCCTCCCAAGTAGCCAGGACTACAGCATGCACCACCATGACCACTAATTTTTCTATTTTTTGTAGAGACAGGGTCTTGCTCTTGCTCAGGCTGGTCTTGAACTCCTGAGCTCATGCAATCCTCCCACCTCAGCCTTCCAGAGTGCTAGGATTACAGGTATAAGCCCCTATGTCTGGCCCCCTTGAACACATTTTAATAACTTTTTATAAATCATTACTAACTTCTGATTGACATTCTTTGAGTGAATCTACTCTGTTCGTGTATTTATCTAAACTCTATCTGAATCCATTTTCCTTTCTGTTCTCCATCAGATTCTCTGATCTATGAAGCCAATGGACCCTGCGTGCACCAGCCTTCCGGGAATAATCTTTCCTTTAATATCTAAATGTTATAACTGGACCCTATAACTGACTTCAGAGAATTGAGTCTCTGCCCAAAATTTTTCCATAATCTCTGGAGGATCTTTCATTCCTACACCCATACTCTGAGCTCCAGCTCCTACTGTCTTTTTATTCACTTCCTATCATCTTTTAACCATGTCTCCATAGGTATCACAGGACTCAATGCTGTTTACCCAAACATAAAATCTTTTTTTAATACCCAAAGAAGGTGCTAATTCAAAGCTGATGCTAATAATGAGTAACAAACCTTTTCTTGATACTTGAGAGGAAAATGAAAAGAAAATCTAGGACAGCTCCACTTCTGACATCATGAGTCCTAAATTCTGTCAGCCACATCCTGTCACTTTTCTATGGCCCTGCCTTTCTGGGGCTCCCTTTCTCAATACTTACCAAAACTCCTGAATGTCATTGCTGTTTATTTGACATAAGGTTCTCTTAAGGCAGGTCTTTCTGTTCTGTCCTCAAAACACCAGGGTTGTTTCATTTTAGGTCAGCCTCTTTATTTTGTTATGCAGAATTATTTAGCTCCCTCTGTGTTCTTTGACCAAAATGTTTAATAAATATTTTCCTCAACAATGATTCATTTTCTTTCTAAGGTGAATTATGTAGCTTCCTTAGAATATGAAAATAGTAGCTGTCAATTGCTTTCATTGTTTTAAGTAGTAGTTTTCCTTTCTACTGCATGCCCTGTAAGCCTCTATTCTCCTTGAGATCTTTTCCTTTAGTGATTCGTGCTTGGGACAAAGATGAGAAACCAGGGAATGAGAAAAAGTAAGCAGGGACATTTGCCAATCACTGGGGACAGGAATTGCTTGCCAGGGTGAAAGGGCACTTATAGTTTATAGTCAGATCAAAGAAGCTCTGCCATAGCTTGGAATGTGTAGGTAGAGGTAGTAGTTTCTCAAATTGAACATTTTAAAATATCAAAAAGAATGTTTCCTGGTCTACACAACCAAAGGAAAGTAAAAATAGTGTATATTTAATTTTGGATATTTTAAGCAAAAACAATGTAAGCTTGTGAAAATTTTTTAATCTAAGAAATTAGTGTAGTGCCTGATTTCTCCAGTTTTTTAAGTGTGTGACTGTTGGGAAATAGCTCTCTAAACCTCAGATTCCTCATCTGTAAAACAGAAATCACAACAGTATTTAACTCAGAAGGTTCTTGAAAATGAGTAAGATTGTATGAATAAATGTGTAGTTGCTTAGTGCTGATGTGTAGTTTGAAGTCAATAAATAGTACTTATTATTTTATTATCATCATCATTATATCATATCATTTTTACAAATGTTCATTTAATTTAACTTGACTTCCTTAGTCTTTCTCAGTGAACTCCTAGAAATCATAATTCATTCTGCAATGACACTAAGGACTCCAAATTAAACAAAGTAATAAAATATTCACTGTACATGAAACTATCCTTGTAAAACTCAAGGATATTAGGAAACTATGAAAGTGGACTTTATGTATTAAGAAATATATGGATTTAAATTGAACAAGAGTTTTCAGGTAGCACTTTAAGGGTGAATGTGTTTTTTTAATCCAAGAGGAGGAATTAAAAAATAATTAAATGAAAATTCAATAATAAAACTAGACTAGTAAAAAGTAATGTGAAGTTCAAGGAAGTTAGCATTAAAATGAACATCTCATAAACCATGCGCATGTGCCTTAAGACTACATGAAATATCTGTTTAGAAAGTCAAGTCATCTTTACTTCTGTAAATTATTAACATCTTTAAGAATGTTATTATTTACTAAAGGTTTATCATTTTTAAAACATTTTTCTCAAACAACAGATATGAAAGGAAGAAAATCTGATTTTGTACCAAAGGAAACAAAAATAACAGAGGACAAGTGACTTGGCTGGTTCACAGAGCTCGAGAGAAGCAAAAATCTCAAGCTCCAAGCCTGGGACATCATTAGCCCATGTTTTAATCTTATAAGTCATGGTCTCTGCCTCTCTGAGTGATGACGATTTAAACTACATCAAAAGGGCTATAATTCAGGCAGGTTGTCCAAATGCTCTTGCTTCAAAGACCCAAGGGACAAAGGGAAAATAATTTTTCTGAAATTGAAATATATCACACATCAGGGCTCCTTATCATTGCCCAATCATTTACAAGCTCTCATTTTTCTAGGCTTGATAATTTTAGCTGGAGAAATTCCAGACCGTCTGTCATAAGAGCAAATGCGATATAATACCTAGAAGGGTTGACCTTAAGAGCATGCAAAATTATCTCATGGTTTGCCCTGAAGATAGCACCTTCAAAAACTAAACAAAAATTATACAACAACCAATCAAAGCAACATCAACAGTTACCATTAGACATTTATTTATTTGAGTTTTAAATATTTGTGGTTGCATTGAGTGCCAGTTATATGCCAAATACACTTCTAGATTTTTTCCATATATTATTTTACCTAACCCTCACATTTATCTAAAGAAAATATTTTACTTCCATTTTATATATGGAGAAAACAAACCATCAAGAGGTTATTTGGTTTACAGGGGGCATAAAAACTCCCTAAAACTGATATGCCTGTAAAAAGTATTAATCCTTCTCAGCTAATTTCTTAAGATGCCCACATTTCTTCCCAAGGTTCAAAGAGAGATTGACATGTTCCTGGCAGAAAAGGGTATTAAAAAATACTACATAAAGACCTCATTATACTTTAGATGATATTTAATGCAGATCTCTGCATAATAAGATGATAAATTAAAACTATTGTGCTTTATTATTATATATGTTGTATCATTTGTGTAAAGGTTTTCATGTTTTTACTCCTGTGGAAAGGAAACCAAACATTGCTGGAAGAATAAGGTTGTTCTCAGCACTAATGACCAACAACACGGTTTCCCCTGAAACAGAAAACTAGAATAGTGAAGAGGCCGCTGTGCAGGCAGGAGGGTGGACAGAGCCTCCTTAGAGCTGGACCTGAGCAGTTCAGATGACTTGGTGTACACTCCCTCATGGTCAGCAGAAAGTTACACTCACCACTTTCTCTTAATATAATTTATAGAACCCTTAGTGTCAGATACTGTTCTAGAGACTGGGAATGTTGTCTTATTTGACATTCATCACAACTTCAGCTAGTGTATTAGTCAGTCTAATGTGGGAAACACAGAGACAAGAAAAGACTCAAAAGTTATCAAAAGTTAGTAACTTACAACAGCAAAGATTTTTCTTTTTTTTTTTGCATATGAGGTAAATCTAATGCAGACCAGCTGTGTCTCTGCTGTGCATTGTCTTTGTTCTGAAATCTAGACTAAAAGCATGCCTTTCAAATGGAACATTGCAGAGGAAGAAGAGACAAGAAAAACTCTGTGTTTGCTCTAAAAACTTCTGCTCAGAGATGACACACATCACTCCTGCTCACATTTCATTGACTGAACAAATCAGATAGCCACTTCTAAATTTAACAGGGTGAAATAATATAATCCTCCTGCAGGAAAGAGCAGAGTGAAAAGATGGAGTATATGGCCAACAGAAATATATAGTGCATTATTTAGCCACCAAATATTTAGTTTCCTCCACTGTCCATATGCACAACACACCTTCTACCCTAAGGAGACAACCCTGAAGTCCTATTTAGTAACTGCTCTTAGCTTAAAGTACAGGTGTCTAGGTGATGCTAGATTTTTTTCCACCATAGGCATGGATGTTGCTCCTCTTGTGAACAAAAAGATGCTATCTTCCCTCACACACTCAATATCCATTATGGAACAGAAAGAAAATAATTTCAATAAAATATCCCATGTGGGAAGGTGAAAAATACAAGGGACACAGAAGTCATTGCGCCATAGCAATACTGACATATTCCTGGGAGATATTATAGATATAACATGGAGATGAAAAATGTTCTTGATCAATTCTAGATGCTATATTTTAGTGTTTTTGTTTTAACAGCAGCCCCAACTTCTCATACAAATTAATCACAATCATAGGCTGTTTTCTTCTTCTCTGATAATACCTTCAAAAATCTCCAAAAATGGCTAATAACACTGGATGTGGAATGAAATATGAAATGGAATATTTGGAAAATAGGATTGTGATCAGCCACAACTAAAATATAATACATAGGGTTATCATGACCATGTATTGGCTGACAGCTTAGTAACTCAAAGAAGTTAACTATCTCATTCAAGGCTAGATACCCAGAACCATAGTTCCAAGCCAAACCTGTCTAACTCTAAAATCTATGTCCATTCCACATAGTTGTTCCAACTACATGGGAAAATATTAGTAGTGAAGAAGGGAAAACTACCTTAGAGTCCTCTAGAGTGAACTACAAGTTTGTTACGGGTACTTCTACAATGTTAATTGGAATTATCTAGATATATGTTATAACTCCTCTATTTAGTTTTCTTCCAGTTTTTGGTGATGTGTTGTTTGAATGTTTTGACTTTAGCTTAACTGTGCTTTCATGTACTTCCATCTTTGGACCAGAACATTTAAGAAAGTCCTGCATCTTCTTCAAGGGGAGGAAGCTGGAAGTGCTAATCAGTGAGTGATCATAAGGGTAAAGGCTGGGAAAGTTTCAGACTTAAAGAACAACCACTCCTCTCCACTACTAGATCCCCCTTTCAGTGCCAGCTTCAGAGATCTGTGGATTTATTTTCATTGAGGAAGGCTGTGGTATTGCCAGGAAGGCATCAAAAGGAAACTTATCCTCTGTCACAGTTTTATCAAGGGCCAGCTCTGATACTCGCTCAAAGGATTTTTGCACTTTCATCTACTCCTCAATAACAGACGCTTTCTTGGCCCAATTTAATCTCTAACAGAATATTATATCACTATTTAAATGGGACTCTCGCCAAAACTAATTGGTCTATGGCAAACAAATGGCAAGGTTGAATAAAGACAACCTGGACTGTCCCTGTTTGTCAGCGAGGTTGTTTTCAAATAGCAATTGGAGTAAAGGCTTCAGCTGCAGCTCACACAGAAGCGGATGCCAGCATGTGGCGCAAAGGAAATGGAGCCAGCTTTCAGGAAGTTGTTCCAATGGCGGGATTCCATTCCCATTCACAGCTCACTCTCCTCAGCCTGATGTTCTCATGGAACTTTACACTTGCTTCTCACTTCGATAGTATTTTCCAAGCTGGAAACACTTTCAAATCACTGTTTTGGTTTCAAAACGTAATGTGTCCTTAGTAGGACAAATTTTTTTATTAATACTCGGGGAACAGGGACGAGTCAGAAATGAACTACTCCTGAGCCTCACATGGACAATTCACTCATGAGAGTAGGACAAAGATTTTAGCCGGCAGCAGGCCAGATCTCAGATAACATCAAGGACTCCCTCCAAGATTGGTGCTGCTGGCTGTACTTGTGCTTACCAGAGAAAGCTGCTTAGATGCTTTTGTTGCTTGCTGCTTTGCTTATTTTAAAAAACATTGATAGACTTAGGATAAAAAGTCTGTCCTACAAAGATGTTCGAGTACAGTGAGACAAAATTTGTATTCTTGAGGCCTGTTTCAATCCTATACTGGAAAATTACTTGCCAAAGATGAGCTTGCTATATGTCTCTGAGGAAAAACATCTCTTGTCCCAAGAAAAGAACATAAATTGATGCCAGGGCATAGAAAATTTGTAACCAGAAAACTTGCAATCGGATTGGGAAAACAGGAAAACAAAATTGAAAAAAATACTACGACAGACAAAAACAATTTATGTGAAATCAAAGCGTCATATCAATTTTAAACTCTATAAATGCAATATCACAATTTCATTCATCGAGATTTAGCACCAGACCTGGCACGTAATAGGTGATTCTGAAGTATGAGTGGGAAAATGAATGATTGCTAAAGACGATGAATTATTGCTAAAGCAATAGAATAAAGAGTACATATTTTTAATGGTGTCAGTGTTCTTTAAAGGGATGAGACTTAGAATAAGAGAGATTTAAAGCTGATATACCATGAAAAAGGAGAGAACATTTTAGACAGGAAATTAGAATATGTAAATGTTCAGAGGAAACACAGAAGAGCTAGCTGGAATTCAAAGGATGAAGTCAAAGCTCTCTTGCTTGATCAATATTGTCCCTAATGCCAATGGATACCAGCTGAGCCTGGGCCTGCAGGTGTGGAGTAAGCCCTTGTGAGGCTTCCACAGGGTCAAGGCTAAAGAGAAAATGTCTCCTATCCAGAGCTCCGGGTGCCACCAAATTCAAGAGCGGGTGAGGATCTCAAGGCAGAGCACAGGAACCAAGCCATAACACTGCGTCCAGGTCATCAAAAGGTAGGGTCTACTTCTGGGGAGCATGTGAATGCCTAGGAGCAGAGTAGAGACAGGAGGGCTGCAGGGAGAATGGTGTGGAGCTAATACTTCACTCACTTTCCTGGGTTCTCTTACATGGTGGTAAGGAGAGCAGTCTGAATCTAGGTAGGTAGAGATGGAGCAGATATCCTCCTTCCAATGCTCTCTTACTGCTGTGTCTAGGTTTTATGAGTATAAATACTCTCTACATTCTGGAATTTTTCTAGAGGTTTAAGTCAAAAATCTATAACCATGCTTTTATCACTATTGCCCCCAGATTTGCTGGGTGCTGCTCCAGACTCCATCCATCTTCTTGCTGCTAGAGAGGCTGGGCAGCAGTGAAGGAGGTGGGGCATTTACTCAGGCCTTGGTTTTTGCCTGGGTAGTATGGAAAACTGCACTAGCCTCTCCTGAGTGAGTTGAGAACACACTCACTAATGTGCATTTCATGATTGAGCAGAACATTTCTTAGATACTAAGTTTAATGCAAATTCGACTAAGCTCAGGGAAGGTATGGAAGTGGGCCAGAAGCTCTAGATCAGTAGTTTCCAGCTCTTATGTGCATCAGAGTTACGTAGGCTGTTTGTAAAATGACACAGATTCCTGACCATGCCCCCAACGCTCCTGATTTAGTCAGTCTGGAGCTGCACTAGGAATCTGCATTTTTAACAAGCACCACAGGAGATTCTGACATAGGTGCCCTAACCTCAAGATTGATCAACACAGATCATGGTTGTTAAAGGTGATGCTACTTTCCACCTGCAATGAAACCAAAAGGGTAGAGCTTAGAGATGAGGTCAGGAAGCCAGCACAGGTCATCCAACAAGAGGAGGACAAATAGTAGGACTCAAAGTTCAAAACAGGTGACTGGAAATTTGGAAGCGATCACAAGGCAATAGGTAGAGCAGATCAGCAGGTACCTGAAGTCAGGGTTGGTGTTGCTAGTGGCTGGATTTGGCTGGCTTTCCCAGGTCCACTGGAAAGGCTGGTTGGGTTTAAAGCAGGAGTTCATAATCTGGCCACAAGTTGAAATTACCTGGGGACTTTAAAAACACTGGCTGCCACCCTCAAAGGTTCTGATTTAATTGGCCTAGTGGCTAGCCCATGGGGATTTTCAAACTATCCTCAGATGTTTCTAATGTGTGGTCAAGCTCTGGTTGAGAAAATCATTAACAGCATATGCACTTCAATTAAATAATCTTGCCCAACGCTTCTCAAACTGTCATGTGCACACAGTTTAATCTGTGCGGGGATCTTGTCAAAATTCAGATTCTTACTGAGCTGGCCTGGGATGGAGCCCGAGATTCTGCATTTCTCTCAGCTCCCAGGTGCTCCTGATTCTGCTGGTCCATGCAACACACTCTGAGTAGGGAGGGTGTGGAACGCCACAGTCTCTCATTCCATTTCAGGAGTGGGAATTTGTTAGAAATGTGTCTCGTGTTTTACCCTAGACCTACTGAATCATATGCCTTGGGGGTGGCTCAGTGTTCAAGCAAGCCCTGCAGGTGATTCTGATGCACTCTCAAGTTTGAGAACCTCTGCTCTGCCCCGTAACAGAACCATCTGTTACACTTAACCTGGCTGAGCTGGGTCACGATCACTTCCTTTTTTTTTTTTTTTTTTTTTTGAGACAGAGTCTCTCTTTGTTGCCCAGGCTAGAGTGAGTGCCGTGGCATCAGCCTAGCTCACAGCAACTTCAAACTCCTGGGCTCAAGCAATCCTGCTGCCTCAGCCTCCCGAGTAGCTGGGACTACAGGCATGCGCCACCATGCCCGGCTAATTTTTTCTATATATATTTGTTGGCCAATTAATTTCTTTCTATTCATAGTAGAGACAGGGTCTCGCTCTTGCTCAGGTTTGATGTAGGATAATCAACCATCCTAGTTTGACAGGGATGGCCTCATTTTTAGCACTGAAAGTTCCACATCCTGGGAAACACCTCAGTCCCTGGCAAACAGGATGGTTGGCCACCCTACGGATTTTTTAATATCGGTCTGGATATTTCCTTGTTGTGGGGATCTGTCCTGTGCATTGTAAGTTTAGTAGCAAAACTAGTTCTACCCCCTAGATGCCAGTAGGATTCCCCAGCTGTGACAACCAAAAATGTCTCCTGACATTGCTGAATGTCCCCCCAGAGGCAAAATTCTGGCCAGTTGGCAGCCACTGCCCTAGATATAAGTGACTGTGTAATCTGAACCCTCTCCTAGGCCAACACTTCTCAAATATAATATGTGCATAAGAAGAGTTTGAATAGATATTTCTCCAAAGAATATAAACAGATGGTCAGAAAACACATGAAAAGATCCTCAATACCACCAATCATTAGGGTAATGCAAATTAAAACCAAACTGACACACCACTTCACAGGCCTGGAATGGCTAAAACTAAAAAGACAATAATAACTGTTGGCAGGGATGTGGAGAAATTGGAAGCCTTACAGATTGCTAGTGGGATTGTTAACTAGTGTATCCACTTTGGAAAACAGTTTGAGACATCTTTAAAAGTGTAAACACAGGCTTTACATGACCCAGAAATCATGCTCCTAGGTAGATACACAAGAGAATTGAAACCATGACCACAATAAACCTGTACACACATGTTCATAGCAGCATTATTCACAATAGCCAAAAGTAAAGACAGTCCTATTGTCTATCTACTGCTGATGAATAGAAAACAAAGGTGGTATATCTATTCAATAGGATATTATTCATCCATTAAAATGGAGTATTAATAAACACGGCAACATGGATGAACCTTTAAAACATGCTAGTTTGACTGGGTGTGGTGGCTCACACCTGGGAGGCTGAGGCAGGAGGATTGCTTGAGCTCAGGAGTTCAAGACCAGCTAGAACAAGAACCAGACCCTGTCTTTCTATTAAAAATGGAAAAATTAGCCGGGTGTTGTGGCATGTGCTTGTAGTCCCAGCTACTCAGGAGGCAGAGGTGGAAGGACCACTTAAGCTCAGGAGTTTGAGATTATAGTGAGCTATGATGAATACACTGTACTCTAGCTGAGGCAACAAAGCAAGACTGTCTCAAAAAAAAAAAAAAAAAAAAAGAAGTGCTAATTGAAAGAAGCCAATGACAAAAGACCCCATGTTGTATGATTTCATTTATATGAAACGTCCAGAATAGGCAAATCCATAGAAACAGGAAGTAGATTTGTGTTTTCTAGGGGCTAGGAAGACAGGAGGATGGTAAATGACTAATAACAGATATGGGATTTCTTTTGGGAGAAAAGAAAATATTATAAAATTAGATGTGGTGATGGTTGCACACTTCCATAAATATGCCAAAACCCAATGAATTGTACACTTTGGGTGGGTTGTAGGACATGTGAATTATATCTTAATAGCACTGTTATTAAAAATATAATCACTGAGGATCTTGTTAAAGTGCAGATTCAGATTCAGTAAATCTGGAGTGGGGCCTGATTTTCTGAGAAATTCATTTTGAAAAGCAAAACTCTAGTCTGAGAGTTCTCCAAGTACAGCAGCATTAGAATCCCCTGTGAACTTATTAGACTTGCAAATTTACTGACTCTTCTCCACATCGCATCTACTAACCCAGGAGGTCTGAAGCTGGGGCCCAACAATGTGCAGAGGTGGACCCCAGTAAGCTCTCTCAGTCATTCCGATGTATACTAATATTTGAGAACCAATGCCTAGGCCATCCCCCCTGACTGGCTCTCTTCACCTTGCAGGCAAACAGGCTTTAGGGGAAAATATTTGTTTTCTTTACTAAGAAAAATGGATATTATTTAAATAAATCATTAAGTGTAGTATAAGGCATATTACTTCAAATAAATAAGCCTCATAGCTAAAGAAACTTTCACATAATGGTATATTTTTCTCTGCATTTTGGGGGCCCCAGGCGGGCCCCAGGACATTTTGTTTATTGTGTTTTGCAAGATTCTACTAAGAGTTAAAACCACTTTGCTCCAGAAGTGGCAAGTGAGGAGACACACTAATGTCCTGCTCTTTGCGTATTGGTCTGTGTGTCCTAACACCACACCGTATGGTATCCACTTACACGACCTGCTGCTTGGAATGAAGAAAGAAAAGAAAATGGATAGTGCAAGAGTACAGAAAGGAAGGCAAAGGAGGCATTTTGGAGAAATACAGTCTCTCTCTGAGATACATTCCCAGCCCTAGAACCAGTACACTAGGGAGGCTACCTCTGAGCCTTTGCTGTGTGTGGCTCAGTACTGGGCTTTTCCTTTTGTGTAAAGAAAGCAGAATCCCTATTTTTAGTGCTAAGGAGACTGTTGTTTTCATTATAAAAAGAAAAAATATATTGTGTTGTGTTTGTGTTGTCTCTTTTTTGAGGGAAGATTGGGGTTGTAATGTAAAGACCTCATCCTTAGGGATTCTTTTCTACAGAGCCTGATACACCTGGCAGCTCAGAACAGTCCTCCATATACCTAAGTGCCCTCACAGTCTAAGTGAGACATGCACTTCATTAAGCCATCAGAGTCCTTTATTCACTAAAGAGCCTTCTCCTGGTCTGAAGAGTGAATGTGCTCCCCTGAATCGCTAATATATTGCCATAGAAGGGTTTTAGCCTTGGGAAGACTCCGGTCCTACTGCTGATCATTGACAGACAGCTGTAGGCAGTGGGTGGAACTCCACGAAGCACAGCCAATTGTCTCTGTCGTTCAGTTTCATGCCTTGCCTGCCCCTCCTGTCCTCAGTGCTCTTCACAGAGCACTGCAATGGGATCCATATTTTCCACTTTATCAAAACACAACGCCATCATGTAATTCATTCAGACAATTTGTACAAGTTATGGCAAAAAGCGGTTTAATGGCAAGCAATGTTCTTATTAGAATCATCTCAGAGGGAGAGTTCCATCCAGGGACTGACTGTTGTAAAAGTATCCACACCCAGAATGGACCAGTTCACTTCTTGAGCAAATGCTTTCTGGTCCAATGAGAAGACCTAATTTAAATACAAGTATTAGATTTTCCTGCACAAGGAATGTTGCTCCTCCCTGTTGTCCAGGAGGCATCCCTTTCCTCCTTTAGTCTGTGGCTTAAGTACCAATGCCTTCAGGAACTGTATCAAATTAAACTTTTCCACGTATCTAATATGTATTGCCTTTCGAACTGAAGACGTTTTCATGATTATCATATTTTTATGGTTTCATGCAGTATGTGATATTCATATTTTATAATCATTAACACAATATATTTAAACTCCTAATTGTCTCTGCTCTATCTTCACCATATATATACCTCCTTCCCAGTAAATATTACCATTACTCATTCAGGTACTAAAGCATAACACCTGGCGAGCATTTTTTGACTTTTCCTTTTATATCATTGAAACCACTAGCAAGTCCTATTTGTTCTCCTATCAAATATATTTTGGATCTATGCCTTCTCATGTTTTCGTAGCTACCAACACCATCTCTTGCCTGGATATTTTCAATGGCCTGCTACTGGATCCCCCTGCTTCTGCCTCTATTATTTCCTTCTCCACACTATCAATGAAATGGTATTTTAAAAATGTGTATCAGATACCCCTCCTCAGTTAAAAGCCTTTCATGGCTTTCTATTGTACTTTTTGGAATAAAATCCAAGTCTTATCATGTTGCAAGACATGTAAGAATCGTCTCCAACTGCTACTCTTCCCTGCTAAGTTCAAAGGTCACAGTGACCTTTTGTCTGTTCCTAGAACAAGTCAAGTGTTTTCCATGCAGAGTCTTTACCTTTGTTATCCTAGCTCCATAAAACCCCTTCCCACAATTTTCTTGACTTCTCACCTTTTGGGACTTAGCCCAAATTTGCCTCTTCAGAGGGATCTTCTGTGACCAGTTAGCAATTAGTTCTTATTTTCTATCACACTGCATCGTTTATTTTTCTTCATTATATTTTATCACAGTCTGCAATTGTTTTACTATTTATTGGTTTGCTTGTTTATTGTCTAGTTTCCTGACATTTGTATAATATGCTTCAGGAAGGAAGAAGTTTATTTATGTAGTTTATTATTTTTTCCAAAGATTAGCACAAATAGCTAGCATAAAATAAGCTCTTGATAGATGTATATTTTATAGATGAATCAGTATACATGTTTTTGTTACCCATAAACTCTAAAACAATAGGGTTTGGTCTATTTTTTGTTAAGCACTTCAAGGTAAAAATAGTGCCACTCATCATTAAAAAAAACACATGCTAAATTAATAAACTAACATAAGGATCTCTAGTTGAAGTTGTCTAGGCAATAATGTAGAGCCTATTTCTCAAAGTTCACTCAGTTTCTTTGCTCTGCTTTTCCTCATTTTTGAAAATTGGCATAAATATATGTGTTCTGATGTTACAAAATGGCTTACAATCTAGTTTGAGAAATGAAGTATCCTAACCAAATCCTTCTTTATTTGTCCATGTGGTTAAACTGAACTAGATATAATCATCACATACCTTAAAAAAGGATCAGAAGCCTATTTATTAGATACAGTAGGCAAATATATAATAAAATCACCAATCCTTTTATCACCCTGATCATTAGGTAAGAGAGTCAAAAAGGACATTATCCTCAGGTTAAGCATCAGCTTTATGTGTGATGGCAACAAACACTTGTGGACCCTATTTGATTGCTTTGTCTGATTTTACAAAGCATATTGTAAGGGGCTGAATTAGATTTCAAAGCAGAGCAGTAATGACTACGGACAAGGATGGGCCTTCTTGCAGTTCTCCCTGATCATCTCCCACAGAACTTCCACCTCCACCCCATATATACTTACACTTCTGATCATCAAAAACTGGGAAAACTCTTCACCGTTCATTAATCCTTGAGGGGATTAATATAGCAGAAGTGAGGGCTCATCTGTTTCTGGTATATTTTACCCTAAGATCCTAACAGAGGAGTTGGAGGAGGAATATATTTTCTATTAGTTCATCTGTTTTAATTTACTTAGCAATTAGTCATGGTTCTCCAGAAAAACAGAACAAATAGGGTATATAGAGATAAAAAGGAAGAAATTTGTTATGAGGGATTAGCTCACACAATTATAGGGCCTGAGAAGTTCCACAATCTTCCATCTGCAAGCTAAAGGCCCCAGAAAGCCAGTGGTGTAGTTCCTATCCAAGCCCAAAGGCCTGAGAACTAGGGGAGTCCATGGCGTAAGTTCTAATCGAAGGCCCAAGCCCCAAGAATCAGGAGCACTGATGTTTGAGGGCAGGAGAAGATGATGTTTCAACTCAAGAAGAGAAAATTTGTCCTTCTTCCACCATTCTTTAATTCAGGTCCTCAGTAACTGGATGGTGACCACCCACATTGATAAGGGTGATCTTCTTTACTGAGTCCATGGATTCAAATGCTAATCTTTTCTGGAAACACCCTCATAAACACACCCAGAAATAATGTTTTACCAGATATCTGAGCATCGCTTAGCCCAAATTGACACATAAAATTAATCATCACAATTAGCAAGAGATAATTTTACTAACTGTAGATTTCAGAACCTTTTCTCATGCAATTGAATTGTATAATACATAGTTCTCTCATATTTATAATACATTTTAAGAAAAATATGGCTGTGCGTGGTGGCTCACGCCTGTAATCCTAGCACTCTGGGAGGCCGAGGTGGGTGGATCGTTCAAGGTCAGGAGTTTGAAACCAGCCTGAGCAAGAGCAAGACCCTGACTCTACTAAAAATAGAAAGAAATTAACTGGCCAACTAAAAATATATAGAAAAAATTAGCCAGGCATGGTGGCGCATGCCTGTAGTCCCAGCTACTCAGGAGGCTGAGGCAGCAGGATTGCTTGAGCCCAGGAGTTTGAGGTTGCTGTGAGCTAGGCTGATGCCATGGCACTCTAGCCTGGGCAACAAAGTGAGACTCTGTCTCTAAATAAATAAAAGGAAAAAAAAGAAAAATAACTTACTATTTAAAACTGAAACACACTGTGGTTGCAGCTTCTGACCTGGCTCTAATGACCTCCACCTTCTGCTTTGTGTAATCTCTTCCCTTAAGTGTGAACTGGAGCTGGTGGTTTTCTTTTAATGAATAAGTACTATAAAAATAATGAGATGTCAATCCTATGATAAGATTACAAAACATGGTAAGTTTTCATCTTGTTTTCACACACAAACACTCTCTTTCTGGATGTTCTACATGGTTGCTCTGATAAAGCAAGCTGGAGAGGCTCATGTGGAAAGGAAATTCAGGTGCCAATAACCAATGAGGAACTGAGGTCCATCAGCTCTCAAGGAACCAAAGTCAGTGAGCTCGGAAACTAATCTTTCTCCAGTTGAGCCTTCAGATGAGACCGTAACCTTGGCAGAAATCTTGATCTCAGCCTTGTGTGAGACCCTAAAACACAAGACCTGTGGAAGCTATGCTCATATTTCTGACCCACAGCATGATGAGATGATAAACATGTGTTATTTTAAGCTGGTAAATTTTGGGCTGAGTTATCCCACTACAATAGATAACTAGTGTTTATTAATAACATGATATTTGACTTTTTTCCTAAGGGATAAAAAGGATAATGACATCCTATAGGAAAATTTTAAACATGGTTAGATAGCTACAAAGAAAAACTGAAGAAATATTTTGTATCAATATGTGCAATTCTAAGAATCAGATAGGATTGTGGTGGAGAAAGAATGAAGTGGAGCAAAATAGGTAGCAGATAGAAGAACAGATCAGCTATAAAGTTTCCCCTCTTTCAGGTAATTACTAGGTATCAATGGATACTCTGTAGCTGCTATTTGCCTTTCTGCTTCTGACTGCTCTGCCTGACCTGCCTCTCCACTCCATCCTCTATCTTATGAATCCCCTGGTGGTTTCTGAGAAGTTTTTTTTGCTCTAATTAGTCATAATAATCTTTTGTTTCCCAGATTCTTAAAATGTGAATATGAATCAAATGCTGTCATTGTATATACATCTTCTGCAATTTGGTACAAATGAGATTGAGAGGAGCATAATTGTCTTTTTAAGAAGAGGAAAGGCAATTAGGTCACCACTTGCATGTCCATGATTAAAGGTAGGTTAGCTCTTTTAGTTGCTTTTGCTTAGCCTTATGTTGGAATGGCTATGTTAAAAAAAATGTAAGAAATTACTCCTTCTCCAAAATGAGTTAATTTGCTGATATTTTCTTCCCTGAAAGAAGAAACTGAAAATGAGAAGTTGAATCTGGCTAGGTTTTTCTCAGCGGTCAACTAGAAGTACCCTAGAATACTATTGGAGTAATATAAGACATATACTTTGCCAAATAAAGGAGTAAATTGGTCTTAAAGATGCTGGATGGGTGTGGTTAATAGACAAATCAGATGGATGGGACTTTGTGTCACTTCAATTTTCTCAATGGTTTTTAGATATTTTTCCCCCTCAATGTCTTTTGGAGAATAGGGAGTTTCCGCAAAGCCCAAAATAAAAGTCAGAAGATTTTAACTTACAGAGGGCACAGGGACTTTACCAAGGAGCCTGACTTTTCAAAGACTGGGTCAATTTCAAGAAGCATTGTCCTCAAACTAGAGAAGTCAAAGGGAACCAAGTTTGCAGAGTTCTGATCTCGACTCTGATATTGATTTGTTACATGGCCTGAGGCCAGATGTTGAACCTCCCATGGTTTCTTCTCCTTCTTATCTGTGAAATAGAGATGAAAATTCGGAACCTCAAAGTGATTTAGTGGGAATTAAATAATAGCTTAAAGCCCTTTGAAAGGGTGAAGTGATAAGTGTTTCCTTTTAGCTTTTATCAGATGTTATATAATTTTCCATTTAAGTGAAAATTAACTTCAAACATATCACACTTCAGTTTTGACCTGGTCACCTGTTGAGTAGTGGTTCTAAAATATCAATTGTGGGATGTCTGAAACAGCAAATGTGAGTGGCCACACTGCAAGTTCATGTCCAGAATAGACTAGAATAAAGCTTGTCCTCGATTGCTTGCTCCCCTGTAGTCCCTTTCATAATCCCTGTGCTCCCAAGCAGATGGTATATGGAGCTTGACTGAAATTTAAAATATTGTCCTCTATGTGTTTTAATTGCCTCTAGGCAAATATAGGATGTTTATTTTGAATTTTTTATGAACAATGCAAAATAAAATAGAAGTTATGTCTTCTATTAGAATTTTCTCTTCAAATAAATAATTGTTTTATTTAATGTTGAATCCCAGAAGGAGAAGTAAATTTTTTAGATGCCAAAAAGCAACCTACAGGCAAATTCACAAAGGGCCTAGAAAGACTTAGAGAGAAGGTGAAGTTCTGACATATGTCATTTAAAAGCAGTATATGGTCACGCTGGAAACTCAGACTTGAGGGGGGAGTGGGGAAAGGGCATTTTTTGAAACCTTAAAATTTGTACCCCCATAATATGCTGAAATAAAAAAAATAAATAAATAAAATAAAGACAATACCGGGCACAAAAAAAACCAAAAAGTATAGCATAGAGGTTAAGCATTTGGGCTCTGGAATCAGACCCAGCTTGAACTGAAATCTCAGATCACTTGGTTACTGGCAGTTTGTAATTAGACAAAGGAAATGCTTATATTTTCATTTTCTATTTTTTTCTGCAGAGAGTTCCCTGAGGTTGGAAAACATGCCTCATTAGCTGTCATATCTGAGGCACCTGATACATAATTTGAGCTTGATAAATATCTGAAGAATTGATTAGATTAATAAATTAAAGATTAGACTACCTCACAGTGTTTTTAGGAAAAAAGTAGACTATTTTTGACCCCAATAAGTGTGCCCTAGAGTAACCCTACGTTGGTGGTTGAAATGGGTAAGATGGCTCTCCAAGTATTTTCCCCAAGCACCAAGGGCAGTTTGTAAGGATTTTCTTCACCAGGATTTAGAAGAAATTTTACTCAGAAAGCACGGTAACAGATGCAGAATTGCTACTGAAGAAATCATGTGCCCAATTAGAAGACACCACAGTAGTTCTTTTCAAGCCAATTTGCTAGGGAAGTGCAAATCTCTTCTTACACAGGAGTGAAATTACTCATTATACTCAGCCTCACATGAAGCTTAACTGTTTGCCAAGGCTACCCAGAGCCTTCTGGTGGCCTGTTCCTTTTGACAGTGGAGAATGGGTTCAGCGTGCCTACAATGCTGATGTAATATTAATATAATGTGCAATCTATTATGCTTTTAGTTCTCAAAGAGATGAAAGCTTTCAATCTAAGCCCAGAGAATAAACCAGATTGGACAGAACAGTGTTACCTGGACAATAATTCCAAAGCTATTAATATTAGGCTGTGGCTGGTATAAAAAGCGAACTTAGAATTTTAATCAATTAAATTCTGAGGCTTATGCCAGAAACTCTAATTCTAAATTTGTCCTATACCAAGACCTACACAATGCTGTTCAGTTTCCTCTAATCCACTTTTCAAACTACTGTTTAATTTTCTTCCAAATGTGATTATAGAAAATAACCTGTCTAGTGATTTACTATTAAATCTGTATTTCATCTCTATAATGGCTTTGAGAAGTAATTGCCTGAGAATATAGATGTGCATCTTTAAATAGGAGAGCCAACATATTCCTTGGATCCACTTATATGATGAGTAGTATACTATTAATATAATGAATTTTAATAAACATCTTAATAGGAAGTCGGGAGGCCTGGGTTTGAGTCCTTGTACCATCATGATCCAGCTAGAGACCTTAAAGGAGTTCATTACCCTTCTTTGAGCTTTGGATTTATCATGGACAAACAAAAAATATGCAGTACCTAAACTGCCTAGCTTAATTGCTACTGTTTCCTCTAAGCCATTTCTATAAACTCTCACTCACTGAGGAGACATTTGCTTTATGCTAGCTAATGATTTTCCAGAGAAGTCTGCATTTTATCTTCACGTAGAATAGAACTTTGGAAATGATATTTCTGTTGTCTCTCTAGAAGATGAGGTAGTAAGGCAGTGAATACCTAAAGAAACAAAACTGAAAATACACATGAGGGAGGCAGCCAAGAAACTGCCTAATGTATTGGGGCTCTAAAGTGATCTTTTAAGGTTAAGTACAAGGCCTCCTCATTAGGTCTTAATGTAGTTTATTACCTACTGTCCAGGCTGTTCCCTCTGACTAGGAGCCACATAGAATGTCAAGGACAGTGGGTTTCAAATCCCAGATCTGCCACTTACAAGCTGTGTGACCTCATCTGAAAACGGAGCATGAGATCTACCTAGCTGGGTTCTTGTCAGTATTGGAAACCACATTTTATGTAAACGTGTTTACACAATACTCAGCTCACAATAGATTCAGTATATCTGAATCTAAATTAAGTGGAGAGTCCCATTGCCACATGTAGACCACAACCTGTACAAGAATAGTTTCTGGCAGCATTGATCTAATTAGGGGAGGGCAGGCAGTTAATTGTCTGTTCCATATCCTTTTTGTAAATAGTGCCAAATTATTTGGTCCCATCAGGTATTGGGCAGTTCTGTGGTAGAGATAAGGAAGGGAAGAGGGAATAATTCAGGCATCCTAATGTTCTGAGGTTAAATTTCTAGAAGTGGTAGGCTAGGAATGTTTTATTAGATTTTCTAAATTTAAAAAGTTATATCTCTAGATGTACAAAACATAAATCTAGGATGTATGGAAATAAAATGATTCTTAAAATTCTCCTAACAGCTCTGATGAGACCCTGGTAAATCACAAATAAGCCATTCTAAACCCTATCACAGACTTTTGTGAATTTGCACTGGAGTAAAGGAAACTTTCTCCATATTTACATATCTTAATTTCTTCTAAAGACATTCATTATGTAATATCCGTAGTCTTTCTGAAATGTTTCTTCAAATTCTGGTAGGCTTTTTTTATTTTATCTTCATATAACTTAAAAATAATCCATATTTTATATATAAATTATTTTTTATGTATTCATACATTTTTTGTAACTTAAATGTTGAAAATGATTAATCATCAAAAATTTTTAAGTTATTTAATTTGTGTTCAAAGGCTTCTTAGATTTTTTTCAATAATTCAGATAAGTACACAGTACATCCTTATTGAATTAGAAGTTGACACAGAGCAGAAGACCTACACCTCCAGTATGTCTGTTAAAACATAAGAGCCACAGATGAGACCAGTGGAAAGCAGCTGGTCATAGTCAGCAGTTGGTATCTGTTAGTTCCAATATGAAGTGGACAGAATAGGTTGACAGAATACAGAGTCTAGAAATACATAAATATATAATATCCAGGAATGGAAATGGGCAGTAGGCAATTGATGGTGTTAGTGCATGTGAGAGCTATTCTGTGTGCTCAAAGACACATATGGCTAACTTGTGTTATAAGAGTTGATATCTAAATGGTTCAATGGAAATCAAGGCTTGAGAGCTCAAACTCTGTAACTCTGGATTTAGACTTGTCTTAGTATGTCTTTTTTTTTTTTTTTTTTTTTTTTTTTTTTTTTTTTTTTGAGACAGAGTCTCACTTTGTTGCCCAGGCTAGAGTGAGTGCCATGGCATCAGCCTAGCTCACAGCAACCTCAAACTCCTTGGTTCGAGCGATCCATCTGCATCAGCCTCCCAAGTAGCTGGGACTACAAGCATGCGCCACCATGCCTGGCTAATTTTTTCTATATATATTAGTTGGCCAATTAATTTCTTTCTATTTATAGTAGAGACAGGGTCTCGCTTTTGCTCAGGCTGGTTTCAAACTCCTGACCTTGAGCAATCCTCCCACCTCGGCCTCCCAGAGAGTTAGGAATACAGGTATGAGCCACCACGCCCGGCCTTTAGTATGTCTTAAAAAGCTGTTGAAGTGAATCCACCAGAGGTTTATGTTCAAGAACAATCAAGAACCCTTATGAGAAGTAAGTTATCCTGAAGGAAAGAGAGTCAGAAAATACACATTGGACTCACTGTCAGTAGGTTCTGATTGAAGCAGACATCTTGTTTTAAAACTACATGATGCAGACTACTGAAGTTGGCTCTTAAGATAGCTCCCATGACTCATACCTTAGCCTAATGTTTTGAGAAAGGGCTACCACTCCACTTCCTCCCTAAATAAGATTGTGAAATGAAACATCCACATTATAAAAATCTTTACAGGAAACTGGGAGTAAAAGGCAGCAGAACTTTGTGAGCTTATTAGTCAAGTGAAAAGGGATATCATTTTTCGCCACTTCAGTATGAGAGAATGAAAATTATAAGAAATTGAAACATACATCATTCTTTGGAGAATGAAATAGTAGACCTTGTTTACAGGTGAGAATAATTTCCAAGGGAGCTTGAAAGGAATGGGCCACATACCAACATCAGAAGCAAAATGGCAGTACTGGAGACAACCACAGTGTGCTAGGGCGAGCTTATCCTCAAGCATATGGGAGTCTGAATAAGTCAGTGAAGATTTTTCCTATTGCAAGGAACCAGACCCCCATTCATACAAACACAAGAAAGAGGAGGAATATATTGGCAGATACAAGGGTAACTCATAAAACTTAAAAGGAGGAAGTGCCACCAATGTTTACTGAATTGAGCAAATAAAATAATTCAGAAGACAGTTTTCCTCTATTTTTTTCATTTCCTTTTATCACTACATTTTGCTTTCCTTCTCTCTGCAAAGTGGCCATTTCTGTTTCACAAAAAGTGTTGTTGAAACTAAGCACTACTTCACTATTCACAATAACTTCTAGCTCCAGAGTGATTGCTACACCAGCACCCCAGGGTTCTAGATAAAAATCCAATTGTACTATTTTGTGTCAGATCTGAATCCCTGATTTAATCCTCTATGGGTAATTCTGTGGGGTCACTCTCAACACATATAGATATACAAATTCAGGATTTGGGTTAAAATGATAGTTCTTAGAAATAGGGCATCATGGGTACAGATACTCCAAGTATACAACACACTGATATTTTCTATCCTGGTTTCTTCCAGTACCAGTTAGAAGAAAATTGGGGAAGGGAGGATAGACTTTTTAAAAATTCCGTGAGAGGTATCTGAGAGTGAACACTTATTAATGTGACACTCTATTGATTCTAGAATGATAATGCCTCAGAAATATATGACACAGAGGTCAGCCCTGGTAGAGGTAGGAAGATTATGACAAAATTTTTCTTTTTTATTATCATGAGGTAAGAAAGAAATTTGATCACCCGTCTTGGAAAAGCCTAATTATTATTTAGACACTAAAAAGTTAAAGAAGGGAATGGATATCAGATTCAACATTAAAAAACATGCCATGATCCACTTGTGTATGAATCATACATAATCAAAGGGCTTCTCTGACTACAATAGACCAATCCTCCCATGCTTTAGATAAGGGATTCATTGTCCTTTTTATGTCAAACATTATAAATGTAATAGACCAAGAGATTGTATAACACCACCATTCTAATAGTGGCAAGAAAAGGATCACATTTTAAGTTTTAGAGGATTTATACTATAAAAATGTTCCATAAGATAAAATTTATTTTATCAGATTTATTTTTAACACATTGACTGCCACACTAGAAAAAAATTTTTTTTCCTTGGGGCCACAGTGTTTAATTACAAAAATACAATAAAAACTTCGAAAACAAAAACCAAAAAGATCCTTTCTAATTTAATGAAAAATTGTGGGTTTTTAAACTGTTTTCTGTGTGTGAATTACATGCAACTTGAAAATCAGTTTAAGCAGCTCCCAAGGTGAAGAGTCGTGTGAGTTATATATGCTTCATAAAGCCCTGGGCTCAAAACTAGCATGAGTTAAATACAACTCACATGGCAGTTAATGTGTTAAATCGAGCCATAATAGACATGAAGAATTTATCCTAAAATCATAGACTGTGGTAAATTCTCAGTTAATGTCATCAATAGGTTCTTGAAAACTATAATTCTAAGTGAAAGAACATATAATGAAACCAATTTTACTGTAAGTTATTTGGTATTATCAAGAATTAAGTTCCTGGGGCATATTTTTGCAGTCGCAAAAACATCACAGAACTCCTAAGTAAAGACCAAAATGCTTCCAATATTAACCATTGAAATAAATGTGAGCTATACATATATTTAAGAAAGATTAATAAAAATAAATAGGATAATTATTAACCCCCTTATTCCAGTTCAATGTCATCGGTGGCAGGAGCTCATTCTGGTAGCTCAGGGTACAAAGTGGGGACCCATCCCAGACAAGATGCTATTCCATCGCAGGGCACACTCACACACCCACACTTACTTAGGCGGGACCATTTAGACCTACCAATTCGCCTCACTGGCACACCTGTGGGATATGGGAAGAAGCCGGAGTAGCTGGTGAAAACCCAGCCAGACATGGAGACAATATTTTCCACAGACAGTGGTGCCAGCTAGGCGTGGATTTTTTTCCTCATCGACATTATAATGAAACACAGTTGAACAAGATGATGATGTTGTTTGAGGACTTACTGTATTATGTGGCATAAACCCTCAAATTTTAGAATGGTTGTTTCCTCTACCCAGCAGTATGGAGGAATTTTGAAAACTCTCCTAGCTTATTCCAAAAAGGCAGTCTAAGACTGTCAAAGTGTTTTAACGTATTTCTTCTTTATTTATTTTTCTGGCTATTTGATAAAATTAAAACAGTTTACAAGAAGTATAAGAAAGCAATAAAAAGTAGCACATACTTTTGTCACTCCCCCAAAGAGGTGAAGGGTAGAGGAGAAAGCAAAAATGCCTTCCATTGAGATGTAAAGTTCATATCAGTCTCTAAGGGAGAAATCAATAACCACACATTGAGCACTTACTTTCAGGCCTCCTTCATAGCTCAACCACTAGACATATACTCAAGTGAAACTTCACAGTTACAATATCTCCAGACTCTGCTTAAAAAAAAGAAATGTCTCAGTCGAAGCAATATTTTTTCCCAGTATTTACTGCAAAACAAATACATATTGGTACACTATAACTATGATACTTAATTTACTTCTATAATAAAAATAGTTACACAATATGATAGAAGAATTTTTTTCTCCCTTTAAGATGAATACCTTGACCCAATATTTGTAGCTCTACTGTTCTATATGGAACCAATTTTGTAAAAGTACACATCTTCATAGTCATTTACTTCAGTCATATGGTGGGTTGCATTAATTTTTGTAGCTTCTTTTAAAAAATAAGCCACATTTAACAGCCTTGCTAAATAATATAGAGTTTCTAAACATCTGAAGGTCAGTATGGTGAGGCTCCACTAGATTGAACTGGGCATTCATGTCCCATTTATAAAGATTCCTAATGCATTCTTCATTATCATTCTAGTCACTCATTGAATTCCATTATAACTCATATTGATTCTATTTTCAGAAGGAGTCTAGGGATGAGACAAAGAAGTAATTAAGTAGTTTTTCAAAGGATAACCACTGTCACCTAAAATCATTAAAGGAGAATAAAATAGCCATCATCCTATATCACATTAAAACTTATTTCTAATAAAGAGCAAGGTTCCTGAAACATTAAAATTTGGAAAATTTGGAGAATTTGGCAACATATAACTAAGATAAACTTAATGTTTGGGGGATGCCTGTATATAGTCATGATTTGATGTGAATTCATATCTCTTTTGGATATTAGCTATGTTTCAGGAATAGTTGCAGCTATCTGCCACATGCATAAAAATGTATACTTTAAAAATTAATGTCTTATATGAATACTATGTACATTTGGAACATATTCCTGGGCATTACTTAGTGGAAAATTGATGTTCTTAAGCATTCCAATACGATTGGCTCAGAAAACCAAAAATAATAATAATAATAATTAGCTCTGTCTTAAAGAAATTGCAAAGTGGGCAGTATCCTTTGTAAATAAAAAATTTAAATATGATCCCTAGCTCTGGTACTTTAATTCAAGTGATTGACATGCTATAAATGGAACAATGAAATATATAAACAGAAGTGATAAAAATTTACAAGCTGTTAAAAATTTATGCACACAGATAAGTAAGTTCTCTGTAGTAGTGCATGAGAGGACATATCTGACCCAGAAGCAAATCCACTCAGAGCAAGTCATGTGTGGCCCTTTAGAAAATTAAGTATGGTTAACTCTCTGTAAATGGTAGTTCAGGTATCTCCTGTCCTCAAGTATGGGAAGCAGTTTACAGACAAACAATATGCTTTTTTTGTTGTTGCAAAAAAGGAAGATGAGTCTCTTTACAAGCAAGACTAAAGACAAGCTTACTATTCAGTCAAGCTACTCCTGCTTTAATACCCAGAATGTGTTAACTGAAAGAATTCTTTAGATTATTGGTTAGTGATTTTCTGTGTGAATTTCAAAGTAGTGATTTTTGAAGATGTATCAGAGACCATGGAGGCAGGGATAGGAAAGCAGAGGTAATTAGAATAGGTAAGTTCCCGGCCAAAAGCAGTTACCCTAATCATGGGCTTCTGTACAAGATAATAAAGACTTCTTGTGTTAAAAACAAGTTTAAAAGTCCGTTTTTATTATTTTATATATGAAATATCTCACTTCTGGAAGAAAGAAGTTGCACAGGTCTATTAAATTATTAGAAATAGGATTGGGAACAGAACCTAATCCTAGGTCATAGAGAAGACCAAGAGAAGGGGAGTGTCGCTCTCCATGGTGCTGATAGCCTCTATTTGCATGACTGTTCTTTTAACTCCTAGAATATAGTGATTCCTTTCTAAATTCTTCCATTGTTCACAGTTTTCTTTATTTTTATGTTTTTTTCTGTGAATAATTTTTCATCTCATATTCCTAAAAAACAGACTAAACTCTGATTTATAATTCACAGTATATATAATTAATTTCATAAATTTTGGCAATTCTATCACATTTCTAGTACTTATAATTTACAATTCTCTCTTTCTCTCACTCTCTCACAGTATCTCACATTTTATGCTTTTATAATTCACCCCTGTTTCTTCCATGTTATGCTAATAGTATAATAATTTAAATAAGAAATTAATGCACTGAATGTTGGAGTATGTGAGCACTTGCTTTGAAAGCATTTGCACACTTCCTCCCAAGAGAACTCTAAAATGGCCTGAAATAGCTTAGAGACATAATCCTGCTGCAGAATCCTTCCCCAGTCTTGAAGTCTCAAAAGATTATTACATTAACTTTGGGTCTATCTTTCCAGGAGAGATTCACATTAACCAAAATCAAATGAAAAATGGATTTTCTAGAGGTTAAATAACTGGGTTTACATGGCCAGCCTATATTTCTTGCATGAAGACTCATAGAAGAAGCCTACTAATAATCAGTTTGCCATTTTATTAATTTAAATTAAAAAAATTGCCTTGAAGGCAGACTCAAACCTTTTTGTTTTTTATGAAATGTGGCTGCAAATTAGACATTTTGCAGATGCAGGCCTGTGAATCTTTGTTCATGTCTTTCTTGCTAACCTATAATATTGGGATATTTCATCTGTATATTCATCATGGCTACTAGACAGTCTAGGGGCAGAGATTGAGCTCTATTCATCTCTTTACCCACAGACCCAACACAGTGTCTCAATCAAAGAGTATGCCCAGTACATGTCATTGAATGAGTTAATGACAGAAAAGTTGGTTTGAAAGCTAGAACAGTGAAAAATAAAGGGGGCATCAGATTGAGTGAGAGTGGGAGGGTGAGAGACTTAGAAATTATGTTCATCATATATTATAAGACATAGTTAAGTATTCCTGAATCTAAAGCAAAAATTATTCTTCAATTATATATATTTCACATTCATAGTCAAAATGCAGACCATAGAGACTGTGATATTTTTAGATTGGGATATGTGCTAGATAACATATTTATGCTCCTACATGTCTATTCTCCACACTAGTGCTTTGAGTTGGGTGGGTTTAGCCAGTGGAGAACATAAGTAGGCAATTGGAAGAGGAGAGAAGAACAAGGTTATTATATTTACTCCTGAGCTCCTCTCTGTGTGGTTGCTATGGGCTGACTATGGCTCGTGGCTGCAGGTCTTAGTTCCTGTCAGGCCACCCTCTCTCAACACACTTCATTCTATTTAAAGCTTCTCACAAACACACTCCTTGTTCCTATTTAGGAGTAATGTCAACCTTCCCTCACCAGTTCCTGGGTACTCCACCATCTCTTGTTGTTCTCTATTATGTGCATATACCTTTTCAAATAGATTGCTTTAAAATGTTTTTCAAATAATCCAGTTTATATGTGGCATCATCTTTCTGCTGAGACCTTGATCCATTGAGGGTTAAAAGAAACAATTACATAAAAAGTCTTACATGCATGTAATGCTTACCACAACTCTGGCCATTTCCTTACTATGGCCCATAAGATACTGAAAGTTTTTGGAATCACATTGCCATATATAATATTTTTTTTTACTCTTAGATACTGTAATCTCTTTTCTCACTATAGAACTCTGAAATTTGGAAAAGTAGGAAAAACTAGGCATAAATTATAGATTTGTTAAGGATAATAACCAGGCAATTACTGCAAATACTTGAGAAAGCCTGAGAATGTCTAGGTAAGAGATCATAATAAAAAAAAATAACATTTTTTACTCCAAGGAGAGTAAATCACAAAATCACTAAATCAGTCATCCCACAATATACTCTAAAACTGAAAATGGCTTTTTCTCATTAAAGACCCCTATAAGAACTAAGGAAAAGTTAACATTCTATATCTAGCGCAAAAGCTGTCCTTTGATTTTTCACTACTGACCATACAGTTTTCAGTATTTGGCAGTTAACACAATTGCTAAGGCCATTTTTTTTACATTTTCCATGAATTAAATGTGTAAACATTAAATATAATCCAAAATAAATTAGAGTTGTTTCTTTTAGTTGTGTTTTAAGTTTTTTAAATTATATCTCATTTCGTCCTATATTAAAATAGAATCAAATTGTGTATTATTTCTTTTGAGAAAGCATTGAATTTCTCTAGTCTCTCCAAGACTAATTGACATCAACTTGAAGATTCTGTTGTATTTTGTTTGCATTGTACAACATGGGTACAATGTCATCCCAAATTCTGGGGCATATTTTAGAAAAGTTATTTTTTCTTTTATTCCTACCTTTACAACAATTGAATTCTGGAGAAAAAAGCAACACTTGCTTAGAATGCTAAAGTTGTTAATCCTGCAATCTCAGCACCAGAGTTCTGTCTACAACAGAGCAATTTTGTGGTTTGTTTGTTTCCTCCCATGTAAAGAAGAAAAAGAAAAATCTAAATATATGCATTAGAACACAGATGGAGTAAAAACACAAAGTTTCAAAGGGTTAAATAATTAGAATTCAAAGTGTATAGGGAACTATTTTGTAATAACAGGTCCATTCTATTCAATGAGGAATAAAAGAGATACCCATGAATTTGTCCTTCCTGAGCCTACAAGAAACATGCATTTCTAAGGCCAATAATTTATAATATAGAACGATCTATTTTCCTAATAGAAATAATGTGAGATCTTGATTTTTAACCATGAAAAGAAATTGACTTTAAATATAAGTAAGGTCATTTAGGGGGAAAAATATAAAACATTAATGCATTTCATTCTGTTACATGGAACTTTTGAATCACATGTCCAACAAAACCAAAGCAAACTCGATTATAAGACTCACATGAAAAACATAGGCTATCAATTAGCTTCTCGGGAAATCTCAAAGCTTTTTTTCCTATCTAACTTACTAACCTCCCTAACTATTTTCCTAAGGGGGGAAAAGAAGAGAAAGTGCAGTAGGTTGAACAGGTTTAAGAATGTTATATTGTCCATTGTGTTAATGGAGGGAGAATTGACAATGTGAAAGTAAAACATTCTAAGCCCATTTGCTCACTTTCTCTCTGTCTCACTCTCCCCTCACTTCTTCCTTGATTCTCAACTGTCTATTCCAGTAGTCCTCAAACTTTTTAAACAGGGGCCAGTTCACTGTCCCTCACACCGTTGGATGGCGGAACTATAGTTTTAAAAAAAACTATGAACAAATTCCTATGCACACTGCACATATCTTATTTTGAAGTAAAAAAACAAATGGACAAAAACACCCTCATGTGGCCCGAGGACCGTAGTTTGAGGACGCCTGGTCTATTCTGATCCCAGGAGACAGTACCCTGACTTAAAAGTGTCTAAAGCATAGGACCAAGCTTGTCACCTCTAGACATTGCTGACAAACTTTCTGGCACCAGTACCCTTTCTTCACATTGTAGAGTGTCAAATCTAAGATTCAGTTGTATGATTTGTGCTGAAGTATCCATAGCAAACTTTAAGATCAAGTAACCTACAGTAGACCAATGTACTTAATATCTCCATAGAATTCATGTATCTCAGGGGGAATAGGTTTTGAAGTTTAGGACAAAATCTTCTGTAGGAAATACAGTATTACTTTGCCTTGTTATAGAAAGTTCCTTATAGAGTCTCAAGGATTCTGAATGTGATTATTTCTCATATCTTCCTATATCATCTGGCAAAATGCTAAAACAATACCACTTTATTTTTTACAAGAAACATGAAGTCTTCTGTTTTACAAAATGAGCGAATTTTGAAGAAAAGAAAAATAATTCTCTAATGCTGCTCTAAAAGATCAACAACAAGGATGATAAGAGTGAGTGTGATGGCCTGTGCTCTCTCCCAGGCAATAGTTTTGTGCGATAGTAGTTGTCTGTGCACATTAGTGAGATTTTCTTTTATTAGAAACATTTTGAAGCCATATAATAAAATTTTTCCACTCATTTTTTTTTTCATCACAATAGGATTGTTAATGATGTAGTTCTGTAGTTCAGTGTGGCACATGCCCATCAAAAGGCCATTCTTTTTTCTCTGCACTTGACAAGGTGAAGAGTTGGTGCCCTCTCAAGTTCAAAAGGAAAAAAAAAAGTTAATTATATATCTGCCATGTTTTACAGTGAAAACTTTCTAGGGAGAAAGAATTTTGGCTGTAACCTTACCCATTTTATTTTCCATCTCACACCATGCAACACATACAAAAATGTTTAGGCTCTCATCCTACTGAACTAATTTCTTTATCTGTTTCACTTTTACTCAGAAAAAGATTAATAATTATGTTTCCAAAGTGATGCTGCCCACTGTGAAACTTGTTACCTGCCATTTCTGAAAAATGCACACCATAGAGAAGCTTCTGCCTGGATTACAGCTAATTCAGAAAATAACCATCCAGACATGACAATTCTTTCTTGTGAAAAAAGAAATGGATGGAAAAGATTTTTATGCACACTTAAATGCATTAACCTGACAGAATTTAAAATATAATTACATATAAAGTACTTTCATGATGAAAACTTCTCACTGATTCTATTCTAAGAAACATTGAAAAGAAACCAAATAATGAATTTGAGGCATAAAATCACATACATATACTAGAAGAATTTTTTTTTTATTTCAGCATGTTATGGGAGTACAAATGTTTAGGTCACATATATTGCCTTTGCACTACACGAATCAGAGCTTCATGCATGTCCATCCCTCAATGGTGCTCACTCTATCCATTAAGTGTATATATTTCCATTCCCTCCTCCCCCCTCCCATCTTCCCTACACCCGATGAATGTTATCACTATATGTGTACTTAAGTGTTGATCAGTTAATACCAATCTGATAATGACTACATATGGTGCTTGTTTTTCCAGTCTTATGAAACTTCACTTAGTAGAATGGGTTCCAGCTCTATCCAGGATAATACAAGAGATGTTAGATCACCATTGTTTTCTTGTGGCTGAGTAGAACTCCATGGTATACATATACCATGTATTTTTAATCCACTCATGTACTGATGAGCACTTGGGTGTTTCCACATCTTTGCAATTGTGAATTATGCTGCTATAAACATTCAAGTGCAGGTGTCTTTTTTATAGAATGTCTTTTATTCTTTTGGGTAGATGCCCAGTAATGGGATTGCTGGATCAAATGGTAGAATCAGAAGAATCTTGACGGTATCACATTAAACATTTAAGACAAATAAATGCATTATAAATAAAAATGGAATAATTTGGTACTGTGGACTTATAATCATATTTCTAGGAATAGAAAATAATCTAGTTTACTTTTAAGATTATTGCAAGTGAACAGACAATAGTATTTTTAAGAATAAAATAGTTACAAATAGAGGAATACATAAGTATTGTGACTGAAAATAATATATTTTTTATTCAAAGAGAGCAACATTGGATATATCTATTATCTTCAACATGGCTTGAGAGAGAAAGGTTTTCTTTGCTTGGGAAATGAGATATCTTCAATTTACTTGGACAAAGAATATTTGAGTTTTAATTCCTTTGGAATTAGTCAGTTTTACTCATAGGAACATTTTTAGGAATGGAAGATCAGAAATATGGTAAGATTTGTTTTAAAATCGGTAATCAGAATGGCAAAACCAGAATCCCATATGCTCACTCGGCTGCTCTGATGGCAAAGACAGAGCCATAGGCCCTTTAACAAGAGGAAAATTTAGTGATTGTTTAATACCTCCAGCATTGGTCCTTTTGAGCACTCCTCTTCAACATCTGACTTCTTCTGGCACTTGATTTTCTTGCATCTACTTGAATCTGTTTCTTCTTTTTTGTTCCTAGCAAATAGTTTTTTCTGTTCATTTGACTCTTAAATTTTAGCATCCTTTAGGGATTTATTGATAGCTTTTTTAAAAATATTTTTTTAATATATATATATTTTTTTGAGATAGAGTCTGGTTCTATTGCCCAGGCTACAGTGCCATGGCATCAGCCTAGCTCACAACAACCTCAAACTCCTGGGCTCAAGCAATCCTTCTGCCTCAGCCTCCCAAGTAGCTGGGACTATAGGCATGTGCCACCATGGCCGGCTAATTATATATATATATATATATATATATATATATATATACGTATTTTTAGTTGTCCAGATAATTTCTTTCTATTTTTAGTAGAGACGGGGTCTCACTCTTGCTCAGGCTGGTCTCAAACTCCTGACCTTTAACAATCCTCCCACCACGACCTCCCAGAGTGCTAAGATTACAGGCGTGAGCCACCGCGCCCAGCCGATAGCTTTTTTTTAATACCTTGTATTTGTCTATTTGACTATTGCTTTTCTTCACCTGATAGAATTTAATCTTTGCCAGAAGGGACTTGGTCTCTCTACTATTGTATCTTTTGTACCTAAAACAGTGCCTAGAATCTTCTATTGGCATCTTTCCAGGTACTAATAAGCTGATGACCTCAGAATATTGATCTTCATTTTAATCTGCTCCCTAAAAGTCTAGATAGATAGATAGATAGATAGATAGATAGATAGATATCTCTAACATCCTATTCAATATCCCTACCTGGGAATCTTATATTTATTAATTAATTAAAGTATAGTATTAATATAGTATTATAATATGTTATTAGTATAGTATTAATATAGTAATAATGTATTAATTAAAGTATATTTGACAATTACAGATTTATATGTTTAAGGTACATAACATACATTGTGAAATAATCACTTCAAACTAATTTTGTTATAAACAAGTCAAAAATGAATTTATTGTATTCCATATTCAGTGCCTCTTTTGAACTATTGCCTCAAAATTTCCCCCTTTTCCTATATTCCTTTTCATTTCAATATCAACTTGGTCACTTAATCCAAAAACTGGAAGTTGTCCTATACTCATTTTATATATTTGTCTTACAATCATTCATTTGCTAAGTTGTTTTCATTCTATAACCTACGTGTCTAAAAATTCTCACTCCTTCTCTATCCACACTGTCAGCACAGTAAATCAATTCCTCTCTTGAATTATTCCTTCCTAAATAAGCTTTCTGCCTTCCTTCATTCTGCCTCCATTCTATCCATTGTTCACAATGTGGCTAGGGTGATTTTTCCCATTCCCTTACATCTGGCTCAGCCATCTTCATATTGGACTTTTGACCACCTGATCACCCCCTTAGTCTCCCTCACACTACATATACCAGGGACATCAAATTGTACTGTTTATATTTCCCCCTTTATTCCTTTTTTTTGCCCCATGAGTCTGTAACTTTTATCTATAATGGCAAGTTAAAAAATGGCTTTAAAATGTTTCCTGAATCCTCTTCAAAGTCATCCTATGAAACTTATCTGTATCATTTAAGTAATATACAGGAAATGTGCTTATTCTAAACTCTGAAAATAAATAAATAATTTTCATTGTTTTACTGATAATCGTGCATTTTTAAATCTTCCCTCCTCTTCATTTAGGCACTTCAGAGAAAGAGAGTTTCACTAGCTCCATGTGAGTGCTTATATTAATGCTTCAGAATCTCATCTTTGACTTGGTTGGTAGCAAACATTTGATTGCATGGCATGAGGATTTTGATAGATTTTCCATTAATATCATCTCTTGGAGTCCTTCTGGAAGCAGAAATCAGGTGGCTCCTCTCCCCACCTTGTACAAATGTCTCCAGAATCAACACCAATGTACAAGCATTACTCATTTAATCGAGACCTTGGTGATCGTTCACACCCTATCTGGATGATTTAGCTGGGCCATCACAAACTGAGGAGTGCAAGTTGCTATACAAGGTTTGGCTGTATATCAATGGTCACAAGTTAACGTGTGACCATAAGGAGACCAAAAATGCAGCTTTGAAATTAAAATCTACCCTAAAAAAGCACAAAGTCCAATTGGCGATACAAAACATAAATTTGATGAAGAAAATAATAAAAACAAGAAAATGAGAAAGAATAAATTGTCACTTTAGAAGATAGAGATCCAAGCTAAGAATGAATAATAATAGACGGAGCAAAGACAGTATTCAATGTCTTATAGCAAAAATTTTTTTAATTAAAAACAAAATTTTGAGGTCATGAGAATGAGACTCACAAGGAAAAATGTACAGTGTGTGCAAAATGTGTTGCTAAATTTCTTAATTTAAATTTCTTTCATGATAAAGAATTTAACAAATATGAAAGAAAAGAACAAAAATTAGATCATTCTCAAACTTTTCTATAATAATAAATGTCAGAAAACTATGGAAAATTACCTATAGAGATATGAGACAAAAATTATGATTGATGAATTCTGTATCCTGTCAAGTTGTCATTTTTATGTAAAGACAACAGAAAAATGTTATCAGATATGTAAAGGCTAAAAAGGCATATCACTTTTAAGCATTTTCTGGAAAAAATAATAAATAACTTGAGGACATGCTTCTCCTCAAGATCATTTATCTAGAAATTCAAAGAAAAAAATGTTCTAGGTGCTGTCGTTCTAGTAGGAATTGCTAAATAATAGCCTCCAGGAATAGCTGATCTAGTTTGGTCCACCTGCCAGTCATTTTTGGAGAACTAAGTTACAAATGATTAAAGTCCCCAAGGCCCTGGTTCCTCAAATGACTCTCTAGTTGCCCAATATTTTTCCAGCTATATAAGATGCAGACAAAGTATATGACACAGAAAAGTAACCTGTAATTTAAAGGAGTGTAAGAAATATGTCTCTTTGTTCATTACAGGATATCCACTATCTAGCACAGTGCAGACAGGCACTTTAAGTATTTGTGGTTGAATGATTTAAAGGCAAGGGGTTAGGGAAACAGAGGTTCCTGTTTGCAGCAAGTTCTATTTAGTAGAACTCAATAAACCTGTGTTGGGTGATACTCTGTGTGAGGCACTGATTCCAGTGCTGAAAAGCCAAGGAATAAAGGTATAAATACAGATAGAGCCCATGCTCCCCATGTTGTTGTTTTGTCTTTGATAGAGAGTTCACTATACTGTAAACATTTTGGGTAGAAACTGGAATGTGTCTCTTCAATGCCAACCTCCCCACTTGGGAAGAGTCATCCAGGTGTCACATTATTTTAAAGTGATAAGTAGTGATGTTGGCTAGAATATCCATTATTACCAGGCTTTCCAGGATTGGAAGGCTTCTCTTTTCTCTCTATTAACAGGTCATATAGAGTTAGGTTTAGGGCCAGGAGGAAGACTATGCTAACATAATGGTATGATAAATACTGCTTTTGAAGTAACTTAAATGTGGTTAGGTGTTTGCCACTTCAGTGAGTCAACATATTTTGTGGTTGGTTCTGTTTAAAATTTACATATTGTGTTTACCTTCTGCTGGGAGGACAGCCACATAGAGCATTCTTTCTTTTGTTTTGATATTATTTGAGTAGGACCATACACCTTTCTTCTTGGTTCAACAATGTAGTAGAAAAAGAATGTAAAAAAAAAAAAAAAAAAAAAAAAAAAACACCTGATACTTTGGAGGCAGAGAGTTCTGTAATACTTCAAGAAAGTGATTATGTAGAAAAGGAAGTTCTCATCAGGATGTTCTGAGGTCTTGAGAGTGGAAGTGGTGTCATTACCAGAATTGCCAGCTTTAAGGTAGCTTGTGCCCGTAGAGCCATATGTTCTTAATGGTCAAGCACTATAGCACCTCTTATCAAGAGGCAATTCTCCTGCCCCCAAAAACAAATTCACTATAGAATGGTAAAAATTAAAATATTCTTTCATTCTCTTATGTAAAGGAACATAGAACTTAGAAAAATAATGTTATTAACTGTATTATATACACAGTATATTATATTATAATTATGTATAATATATTATAATATATTATTATATATTATAATCACTGTATTATAACACAGGCTGGGCCTCAACAGAGTTCAAGAAATGGTTATATCAGTAGCAGAAAAAGTAAATGAACATCAGATTATTTGGGAGGCAGGTGATATCAAGCAGCAGTGATTTATGATACAACATCAAAACGTCTCCCAGATAAAGTTGTAAATCCAAAGTCCAGAGGTAATCCAAACAGAAAACCATAAGAAGGCAAGGAATATTAGAGAAGGCAAGGGATTCGGTAATG
Organism: Mirza zaza; assembly: GCA_008750895.1. NCBI lineage: Eukaryota > Metazoa > Chordata > Mammalia > Primates > Cheirogaleidae > Mirza > Mirza zaza. Next base: position 43,008 of record VSMD01081542.1, on the reverse strand, counting down.
GAGCAGCCTATATTAATTTTGCAGAGTGCTTCCTTTAAGTTTCGAGAGTTCTTCATTTAATGTAAGAGACTTCACCTGGGAAAATGTACATCTTGAACCAGAATATGGATTCTCAACTGGTAACAGTTACGAAATACTGGAGAACTTTTTCCAAAATTGACATGCTAGATTTTTCATCTTCAAAAGAATTTCATATCAGACAATCAGAGGTGAATCACTTCTTTAAGTTGTTCTGATGCATTCATTCATTGTTCCCACCTCTAATTTAGAATTAATGGTAGTAATTGGATTGAAGATATTTCTTTTTTCATTCTCATTGAGTGTTTCTATAACTAAATTTGGTACACACAGAAGGTCACTCAGACATATTTTTAGGGCTCTAACATTCTTTCAAAATCTTACATTTTGTATTTGTGTATGTTTTATGGTTGAAAGGCTTAATGTAAACATATTCTTGATGTGACTTCCTGAAATACAACCATTTTCAGGGCCTGAGTTCGTACTTATATTTAGGATTCATACTAAAGTAAAGTCAAATGATATCACAAAATGCTGTTGAACAATTGAAGGTATTGTCAAAATTCAAATAATGAATATAGTATAATTAGGTTGTCATACGAAATGTGACTGAGCTTGCTATTGGCTGTGTCACATCTCTAGGAGACTAACCCAGCTTTCCTTTCATGGAACCCTCATCCACAATTATCTAAATCAGGTTCAAATGTGGATGAGGCTGCCAATCGATAATTAGACCTCAGAATTTGAGTTGATGCCATAACATGTGTCTTAATTTGGAATGCTATAACAAAATACCACAGTCTGTGTAACTTCTAAACATCAAAAACTTATTTCTTACAGTTCTGGAGGCTGGACATCCAAAATCAGGATGCTAACATGGTTGGGTTCTGATGAGGCTCTCTTCCAAGTAGCAAACTGCCAACTTCTCCCTGTATCTTCACATGGTAGAGAGGGAGCAAGAGAGCTCTCTGAGGTCCTTTTTTTACTATTTTTTTTTTTTTTTTTTTGAGACAGAGTCTCACTCTGTTGCACTGGCTAGAGTGCCGTGGCATCAGAGTAGCTCACAGCAGCCTCAAGCTCCTGGGCTCAAGTAATCCTTCTGCCTCAGCCTCCCAAGTAGCTGGGACTACAGGCATGCGCCACCATGCCTGGCTAATTTTTTCTATTTTTGGTAGAGATGGGGTCCCGCTCTTGATCAGGCTGGTCTCAAACTCCTGAGCTGAAATGATCCACCTGTCTTGGCCTTCCAGAGTGCTAGGATTACAGTCATGAGCCACCACGCCCGGCCTGGGGTCCTTTTAATAAGTGAACTAATCCCATTGATGATGGCTCTATCCTTATGACTTAATTACTGCCCCAAAGACTCCACCTTCTAACATTATCACATCAGAGGTTAGAATTTCAACATAACAATTTTGTAGGGACACATTCAGTCCATTGCATTCTGTCCCCAGTCTCACAAAACTCATGTCCTTCTCACATGTGAAGCACACCAATTTCATCCCAATGGCCCCAAACTCTTAATGCTTTCCAGCATCAAGTCTAGAGTCTAACATTCAATGTCTCATCTAATATCATCTAAATCAGATACGATGAGATTCTATGTAAAATTCATCCTGAGGCAAAATTCTTCTCCATCTGTGAACCTGTAAAACCAAACAAGTTATGTGCTTCCAAAATACAATGGTGGGACAAGCATAGGATAGACATTTCCTTTTCCAAATGGAAGACGTATGAAAGAAGGAAGGGGTGATGGGTCTCAAGTAAGTCCAAACTCTAGGAAGGCAAGCTACATATATCTTAAGGTTTGAGAATAATCCTCCTTGGTTTCCTTTCTGCTTTATGTCCAACTGGAGTGTTGGTCCTGCTGCTGCAGCTCTGCCAGGCAGGAGTCTTACCCCAAGGGTCTGCAAGATAGCCCAGCCCCCATCTGGACTGTTGAGGTAGAGGCCATCTGGACTGTTGAGTTAGAGGCCATCTGGACTGTTGAGGTAGAGGCCATCTGGACTGTTGAGGTAGAAGCCATCTGGACTGTTGAGGTAGAGGCCATCTGGACTGTTGAGGTAGAGGCCATCTGGACTGTTGAGGTAGAGGCCATCTGGACTGTCGAAAGCATCTGGACTGTTTAAAGCAAGGCATTAGTACCCCCTTTTGAAACCAAGGAGTTTGCCTTGATGATTCCTGAATCACCTTGGCAGTCATTTTTCCTTTGTCTTAAAGAATAGTGCAAGTTTGCAGCTGAATAGTTCTATGTTCCCATCCTGCAGAATCCAAGAAATCCAACAGTTTTTCTTCATTCCATCCCATCTCTTTCCCTTTCAGTTCAAACTGGCAGTTTTCCTAATGGAGTGTCAGATTAAGATTAGATTTTATACCTATACTAATCTCCTTACCAAATTATTGCTTGAATCCTTAGTATTCTCTTCCAAGTATGTTTTCTCATTTTTTTACAATATAAATAGGCTGAGAATTTTCCAAATATTTAAGTTCTAATTTCTCTTTGCTTAATAATAATTCTACCTTCAAGCATTTCTCTCTTCTCACATTTTACCCAGGCGTCTTCAAACTATGGTCTGTGGGCCACATGCAGCCCCCCAAGGACATTTATCTGGCCCAGCCCGAGGACATTTATCCGGCCCAGCCCGCTGAGTGTTTTTGCCGCCACTGCCTGTCCTACTTAGCCAACTCGTCCCTGGCCCACAGTGCACATGTATGGAATGTGCACCACACTCTCCAACAGCCCTCCAATGGTCTCAGGGATGGTGAACTGGCCCCCTGTTTAAAAAGTTTGAGGACCCCTGCATAAGCAGTCAGGAGGAACCAAGTAACTTCTTCCACAATTTGCTTAGTGATATCACCAGCTAAATATCTAATTTTATTTCTCTAAATATCCAATTTCATTGCATGCAAGTTCTACCTTCCACAAAACACTAGAACATATACACAATTCAGCTAAGTTCTTTGCCACTTTATAACTGGAATCACCTTTTCTCCATTTTCAATGATATGCTACTAATTTCTGCCTGAGACTGTATGACAATGGTTGTATCTCTACCAACATCCTGTTCATGATTATTTATGTATTCTCCAAGAAAATGGAGGCTTTCTCTCCAGCTCTTCTCTTTTCTTCCTCACCAGAATTACCTTTAAAAGTCCTTTTATAACAGTAAAAGCTTCTTCTAGCATGTACCTCAAAATTCTTCCAGCCCCTACCCATTACTCAGTTTCAAAGCCACTTCCACAATTTTAGTTATTTGCTAGAGCAATGAGATAATGGCCAAGAATTTTGAAAAACCAAAGAAAGACACAAAACCACAGATCCAAGAAACTCAGAGAGTACAAAATAGCTTAATCTCTCTCTCTCTCTCTCTTTCTCTCTCTCTCCCCCCCCTCTCTCTCATACATACAATAATACACAGACATTGTATTCACTGCTGAAAAACAAAATAAACAAAAAATCTAGAAGGCAGCTAGAGGAAAAAAGACACACTACATACAGAATAACAAAGAAAAGAATTACAGTATATATACATCAGGAATTATGTATGCCAGAAAACAATGGAGTGACATTTTTAAAGTGATGAAAGGGAAAAACAAAAAACAAAAACTATGTCAAGCAAGAATTCTATGTCCTGTAAAAGTATATTTCAAAAATGAAAAAACAAAGAATTTTTCAGAAAAACAAAAACTGAGAAAATTTATTATGTGATGAACTTGCACTATAAAAAATGGTAAAGGAAAATAATAAAGCAGAAGCTATGGTTTTTAATAAAAACTTGGATCTACTAAAAAATGAATAATCCCAGAAATAATATAAGTTAAATATGTTATTTTTCTTATTTTTTCAAGGCTCTAAAACAGCCCTGTTCAGTAGAACTCCCATGATGATTAAGCTTTATTTCTGTATTGTCCAGTAAGACTAGCCACATGTGGCTGCTGAACACTTAAAATTTGTCAAGTATTATTGAGGCATTGAATTTTAAATTTTATTTAATTTCAACTAATTTAAACTTAAATAGCCCCATGTATCTAGAGGCTACTTTATTAGACTGCAACCCTAAAAGATAACTGATTGTCTGAAGCAAAAATAGTAGCAAATGTGTTTATAAAGTATAAAAGGAAATATATGACAATAGCACAAATGAAAGGAGAAATAGAAAACATAATATTATTTGAAGTTTCACACAAAAACCTATATGAAAATATTCATGCCAGCTTCATCCATAATTAGCAAAAAAACATGGAAACAGCCTAAATGTCTTTCAACTGAGGAATAAATAAAATTGTAATGCATTTATACAACAGAATAGTACTCAGCAATAAAAAGGAATGAACTGCTAACACAAAGAACACAAAGATAAATCTCAAATACAATATATGAAGTGAAATAAACTGATGTCTACATATTACAAGGCTACACATTATAAAATTCCATTTATATGACATTCTGGAAAGGACAAAGTGTATGCATAGAAAAAGATCTGTGTTTGGTAGGAGTGAAGAATGGGGGAAGGCTTGAATAAAAAAGGGACACAGAAATATACATCAAAAGATATATTTTACTAAATTTTAATTTTTCTTTAAAAAATGAAAAAGCCTATTATATCCAAAGTAGGGTGACTTATAAAATAGAATAAGCATTATATTTTAATTTTACCATGTATTAATGAAAAGTCTAGTTAATGCCTATGATGTCTAAAACATGTTTCATTTCTAAAAGAAAGTATTATTAGTCTATAATCAGCAGTGTGGTTTAAAATATTATTTTACATTTCCCGTTAAGTCACCAATCAATTTAATTAGGTTGGAGATCTAGACATTCCTTTTCTCACTGGTTTTTCAACCAATTGGCCTCATCCCTATACAGTACCTTTATTCTCCCCAGGCCCTTTACCCACCACCCTAATCCTGCTCCAGGTTACAGGCTCTTTCCAGTGGATGTGTGTGAGATTCTTCTAGATCTCCATGAATAATTAGACAGAAAACGCAACCTTATCCCAGCACGTCAACCTTAAAGGACCTTCTTCTTTGTTTACTAACAAGTATGAAAATGTATAAATATAATATAAAGCAAAAGTTATTCCTAAATCTAATACAAGTAAAGACGTTTTAGAATTTTCCTTTAAAGAAACCTTTTTCTTGGCTCTTTCCTCTAGTTTCCCATAAATTTTTTTCACTTTGAAATCCCTTTTTCAATCAATGTTATTTCTTAAGAGTTTGTGGCGTACACTATAAGAAATACCTAAGTTGTGTTCTTTTCACAGGTTACGAGTATAAAGATAAAAACCTCCAAGTAGGAGAAAAACAGGGCTAGAAACTTATCTCCTGAATAGAAATAGCATTTTTTTCCCCCTTTGTTCTGGGTATAAGTAGTACAAGTCCAGGAAAAAAAAAAAAAAAGGAAAGCAAGTGAAACCAGAGGTGACAGAAATTACTCTCATTTTTTTCCCTTAAGGAGCACCCATTCAGTATTCATATTTAATGAACTTTCACAATGTGCTAGCACTGAATAAAGCAGACTTGGTTTGTTCCTTTATGTAGGTTACAGTCTAATAGGAAGCATCCAAAGAGAGGAATAAATCAAAATTCCAAATGAATATATACTGTGAAGCATTATCTATACTATAAAAATCTTCCCTTAGTATAAATATTGCCAGCATCTTTCAAATACTCTCATTTTCAACTTACCTTATTTTTCATATTTGAATATATTTTTACTTTAAGCAGTCTTCTTTAATTATATTCCAGAAAAATGTCCTGCTTATTCTAATTATTCATCATTATGTACATAAGTATAAAGGCACCTTGAACGAGATAAAATGTTAACAGTCTACAATCTAACCTACATGTCCATTACTGTGCTAAGTAATACTTAATATCTGTAAGGATACTGAAGTATAGAAAAGAAAAACTAAAACAAGATAAATGAAGGGCACTGACCAACACTGAATTGAATACATGTTCCGAGTTTCATATATTGTCAAATTTATTTTTGTGGAGAAAAATTTTGTTGCTGAATTCAGCAGCAATCTATATTACTGGAATGATCCAATTTGTATTTATATAATTAATAAGAATTATTTTACCATAATTTCAAAATAGGCAGAGGGAGTCAATAGGTAGAAACTAAGTCCAAGATCACCTAGTGTCAAGCCAGAAGTTTAGAAGCAAAAGTAAATGCAATTAAAAAAAAATTCAAGACCAAGGCCGGGCGGGCATGGTGGCTCACGCCTGTAATCCTAGCTCTCTGGCAGGCTGAGGCAGGCGGATCGTTTGAGCTCAGGAGTTCGAAACCAGCCTGAGCAAGAGCGAGACCCCGTCTCTACTATAAATAGAAAGAAATTAATTGGCCAACTAATATATATAGAAAAAATTAGCCGGGCATGGTGGCACATGCCTGTAGTCCCAACTACTCAGGAGGCTGAGGGAGAAGGATCGCTTGAGTCCAGGAGGTTGAGGTTGCTGTGAGCCAGGCTGATGCCACAGCACTCACTCTAGCCTGGGCAACAAAGTGAGACTCTGTCTCAAAAAAAAAAAAAAATCAAGACCCAAGATGTGGAATGGAGATGGAAGAAGTACCATACACAGCACCAGCAATGTTTATCCCAACCATACAAGTATGACTGAGATTGAATTCAGCTCTTCAGGAATATGAGACAAGAATCTCATAGAGCCAGCATACTGGAATACCCCCAGAAGGAACAGAGAATCCTGAGTATCCAAGAGACCTGTGCAAAAGGGAGCCCAGACTGCAGCCTGGCTATTCTGCAGGGGTACTTCTGAAAGCCAATAATCTATATTTTTATTCAAGCAGGCTTTAGCCATTCAATAAGCATAGAAGTGACTTTTTCAGAACTTTGCTAATAAATGAAACTTAAATCTAGATGTCTTCCAGAGCCATGGATTAGAGAGAAAACATGGCTGGTTTATGGTGGTCTCATCTGGATGAGAACATGTACTATGCATATGTTCCCTTCTGCTACTGCCAACTTGACTCCTGCCTCAACTCTCTAGATCTTGTCTTCTTCTGAGATCTTGGCCCATTGTTACTTCCCTGGTTTCAGCTTATCATTTTCCTCCCAGCAATTTCTGCTACTAAGATCTCTTTGTCTTACCCTATGACAATTTTTGCTAGCCACTGGCAGTCCTTCTCAGCTACTTGACACTTCATTTAGGTCACATGGGTACACTCATCTCTACTGGACAAAGCTTAGTGCCCCAGAAAACAGATGGAAGATCTCAAGTCTCTCTCATGCTTAGAAACCCCAAGAAGATATCTTTACTACAATTCCTATGACCTTGGCCATGGATTCTAATGCTACACTGCTACTACCTTCAAAATACTTCCCATAAGAATAAAGAACAAAAGTGAGTTTTCTATGTTATTTAAATATCAAAAGGAAATCTATTATTACATCCTCTTAACAGATTCATATGTTGATATGGATGAGTTCATTGCATAGCTTCTAACTCCTTTCTTCACCTTGCAGATCTCTGAGGTTTGTGGTTATGTGTTTGGGTGAGTGAGCAGCATAAAGGAGAAAAGAATAAGAATATCTTAAAAGTGTAACCAGCTTGTTTGCATTTCCTAGGCAGTTTTTGCTGTCTCATAGCTGAATGGTGCCTTTAGTGGCCCAAAAGTCAGGAATCTGTCATCTTTGATCATTGGCCTGTGAGGTTGCCACTCCCACTGAAGTTAATACAAGCCCGGGGCTTCTAGGTATGAATGGAATTAGGCACAATGGAGAGGGAAAAAATGGGCCAGTTGCCGTTTCAAGCAAACATACAAGAATTTATATAAAGAGTACGCTAAACTAATGCAAATGGTGAAATGCAATCACAAGGCATTGTTTCCACACTTCCTTTCACTTTGTTCAGTGGGACTAGTTTTGCTCCAGCAATGAAAAGTCTGACACTTCTATGTCTTTTGTAGTTACTTTTAAACAATGTAAAGAAAAAAAATTTCAAGATAAAAGTCATAATCTCAAGTTGCTACTTAAAATGTCTAATCCCATATATTAGTAAAACTTCCATAGTCATTTAAAATTATGATTCCTCTCCATCTTTCAAATAAGGGCTCCTCAAGTGAAAAAAAGTAAGGAAAGGATAAAGTCTGCTCTCTTCCAAATTCTTCCTCTCCCAGTTTCCAACCCCCTTTGGAGCTAGAGTGTGGAGATGGGAGGTTGGAAGCAACCAGCTAGATAAACACCAAATCTATTTCTCCTTCTTAGGCATCACACTTTCCTTCTTCCAACTGGGGACATGTGACTAATTTTCATTGATGAAATGCAAATGGAAGTGAATGGATCACTAAGAGTCTTAGGTGGTTTATAATGGAGTGCCTTGTTATGCTTCCTCCATACTGTCTTTTTTTATCTCTTGGCCAGATGCAGAAACCCAACAGAGCACTCTTAAGGTGGAGTCAATAAATGAAAGGAGGCTGATTTTGTCAATGATCAGATGGAAGGAATTTGCCCACCCAATACCCACCTAAGCTATTATGGGAATGAGAAATAACCATTATTGTATTAAGCTACTTAGTTTGCCAGTCATTTCTTATGCCAGCTCATGTAACTTACCAATTGATGGTGAAATAAAGGAAGCTAAGCAGTAAAGACTATTTATACTTGGCTGACACAAGTATGGTGGTTCTTTGGAGATACCCCTTGGGCATTGCTTCATATCTCCCACTAATAGTTCTCTTCACTCAGGTGATATATTCTCCACTTACTTGTTTCTTATTTCTACGTCTTTTTGGAATCTACAATTATTATACATCCAACTTCTCCACTATTATGCTTGCCTGAAAATTTAGGGTAATACTTATCTGGCTCTTTGTCATGCATGGTCCTCAGGTGATCTGCTGGAAATAGTCACACATCCTTTGCTCCAACAAACTCTGAGAGCACAGGCCATTAAACACTACCATATCACCTTTGTTACCTTCATGCCCACCATTAGAGCAGATGTTCAGTCTGCTTTTGCCTTTTAGTTTTTCCAAATATGAGTCAGACACCAGCCTAATGTATCCATGTTACTCATGTTACTGAAGGAAACATATATCAATTGTGAGTGTGCATATTTGTTTTATTCTGTTAATTTTTATAGTAAAAATTCATGGCATATAATTTTTTCTTATTCATATTGTCTAGTCATATTTTATTGATTTTATTGATGCTATCTTCCTGAAGCTTACTGAGAAAATGCATTTAAAATTATTAAAGACAGGTAGAGTTCCACATTAACTCTGTTTTGATGAAGTTCATTGATCCTTCTCATTAGTTGTTAGCTAAAGGACAGGATGCCATGCCCAGTCCTCTTAATTTGTAGGATTCACAGGGCTCTAGCACCTCTCTCAAAATGTCTTCTTCATTTCACAATGCACCCTCTAACCCTTTTTGACTCAATATGAGGCATTTAAGAATTGTGTAAGTATTTCTCCACATAAACCACCTGAAAATTTGCATTTTGATCTGGCACCTGTCTTTGGAATGTCATATCTATTGCATTTGTCTACCTTAATTGAAATTTTAAATACACACAATTATTACAATTACTTAGATGTAGAATTCTACACTTCCCTGTGACTTCCTTTCAGAACTCTCCAGATAATGCTGCATTATCATCTAGCATGTAATGTTGCAAATGCAATACCAAGTGTTTTACGGGCTGGGGTGTGCAGAGATCACATGGTGATAAAAGAGGCGAGAGACAAGGGGAAGGTACCAGGCTCTGCGTTGGGAGTAATTCTCTTGGGAACTAATAGAATGAGAACCCACTCAGTCCTCTCCCTCCCAGGGAGGACATTAATCTATTCATGAAGGATCCACTTCCATGACCCAAATACCTCCTATTAAGCCCCACCTCCAACATTGGGTATCAAATTTCAACATGAGATTTGGAGGGGTCAAACATACCAAATGATGACACCAAGTTTTTAGTTGATCCTCCTCTTTCCTTCTCCATCTCTTTCTTTCTTGCTGTATGCATTTAGAAAATTTATTTTTTCCTAGGAATCCCTATATTAAATCAGAAGTTTTCAGTCTGAATACTTATATCTTTCTTCAGGGAAATTATCTTCTATTATCCCTTAAATTACTGGCTCTGTTATATTCATCTTGTACTGTCTTTCTGGAAATTCTAGTATATAGATATCAAGACTTTCAGATACATCTTCTATGTTTCTTATCTTTGTTCTCTTTTCTTCTTATTATCCTATAGAATTCTCAGATAATTCCTCAATTTAATTTACTAATCTCTTTGTTAGCAATACCCATTCTTTTCACTGTGTGTATTTCTGGTTAATTTCAGTGATAATGTTTTATACTAAACACTCCGGTGCTTGAGTTCTTCCTTTTTCATGACCACATAATCTCTTAAAATACAACACACCCTTAAATCTCACTGAGGATATGAATTACAACTTTCTTAAAATTTGTCATGGATTGCTGTATAAGTCTTGTTTCTTTGAGAGACGTTTGAGCTCAGTGTCACTATTGCTCCATCTTTCAACTGACAATTCTTTTCAAAAGTCTGATAATAAATATTTTATTGTCTGATTATACACCTACTTCCAGATTAATGTCCTTAATATAGTTTAAAACTGGTCCCAAAGCAAAGTTCCTGTTATCTTTTATTTCAATGGAAATAATATAACTAATTCTCAGAACTGCAAAAGTCACAGTAATTTTTCATATAAATGAAAAGTTTTTTAAAAACCTAATTATGAATAAAATGAATATTAAAGATCACATTTACCAGACCCGATTAAAATATAATTATAATTATTTAATTGGAAAAAAATTAGGTAAGCCACACAAAATCATTCTAGGTAAAGTGCCTCTAGATTGTCCTCTAGCAAAACACATCCTAAAAGTATGGTCTCACTAATTATAAGTTAATGAAAGGACAAGGAATAAATGCTCTTTTACTGCTACTTTGTTCTTCTTTCTCTAGTTCCTGCCCCTTTCCATCTTGGTTTCTCATTTCTAAAATTGGAATAATTTGGAATAGGCAACTTTTGCTAAGTCATGAACAGGACAAATAAGGTGTACTGAGGCAGTGAGAGGAAATAGTGGGCAGAGCCTTTTTTCCCTCATATCATACAAAAGACAAAAATATAGTTAATATTATATTGTGAACTTAAAAATATTAAGATGGTAGATCTCATATTACATTTTCTTACTATATACACACACATCCACACACATACACAGAAAGCCCAAAATAAAGTAGCATAAGGAAATTTTTAGAGGTGATAGATATGTTTATTACCTTGATGGTGGCTATGGTTTCATGGGTGTATGCATATGTCCAAACTCATCAAGTTTTATATAATTAATATGTATAGGGTTTTTAAACTTTTTTTAAAATTCTACATATTATGGGGTACAAATGTTTAGCTTACATATATTGCTTTTGTCCCACCCAAGTCAGAGCTTCAAGTATGTCCATCCCCCATATGGTGAGCACTGCACCCATCTGATGTGAATATACCCATCCCATCTCTCATCTACCTGATAGCCGATGAATGTTATTACTATATGTGCACTTCAGTGTTGATCAGTTAATACCAATTTGATGTTGAGTACATGTGGTGCTTGTTCTTTTATTCTTGTGATACTTCACTTAGTAGAATGGGTTCCAGCCTCATCCAGGATAATACAAGAGGTGCTAGATCACCATTGTTTTCTTGTGGCTGAGTAGAACTCCATGGTATACATATACCACATTTTATTAATCCACTTGTGTATTGATGGACACTTGGGTTGTTTCCACATCTTTGCAATTGTGAATTGTGCATTTTTAAAAAATAACAATTATAGTGCAACAGAGCTGTTAAAAATAAATTAAAATGATTTTGCAAAACTTAGTAAAAAAGAAGGTAAATGGAAGAAGTAAATCCTAAATCCCCTCTGAGCTGCTGAGTCTATACTCTGAACACATTCCAGGGCAGAGTCTGTTTGATTTCATAGAAAGTTCAGAGGAGAAGCAGCAGCTGAGGAGCAGAGTGGAGTTTATTACATGGAAGATGCCAAGGATATGTTACCTAGCAAAGAGAAACCTTAAATTCATAATAGATTAAACTCAAAGTGCAAATGATGCTTTCAGTCAGCTGAGAAGAGTAGCTTGTCTTACAGCATAGATTCAGAGTAAGATTTCTGTTCTTCATAATTGAAAACTATTATGCATTAATTAGGAAGATGATAAACTATTTTAGTGGGTGCTATAATGGATTTACTTTAATTTTAATTTCAGTTGAAGATTCAAAACAATAGAGATTGCATTCTAAAGGAAAAGTAGTCAAGGATTTTAAAAGGAAGTGAACAAAGTCTAGTTTTGTGACTTAATCCCTACGGTCTAAAAGGATTAGGAATTGGGGATTAAAGGAGAAGTACATTGCCTTGGAGAGATACCTCCAGCTCTCCCTACATAGACACAGGGATGGGGAGGTACTTTCTATTGAGCTTAAACCTAGTGTGAAGAGCTTCAACTACATCAGTCAGAGTTTGAACTATGTAGTAGGAATTTGGAAACAGTGGGCTGGTTCCTGACTTGAGCCTGCAAAATACAAAGGGTCAGGAATTGTGGCTGCTCAGCCATTCTGATGGTAGCACATTGGGATTAGCCTAGATTTCCAACTTTTACTCAGGCAACGTGTTTTCAGTGAACCAGATGTGGGTCATGTGCCCAAGAATGAGAGCATCAGATTGTTCTGTTCCCATCTGAAAACTCTACTTAAAGAGGTAAAAAGGCCATGATAGAAAGAAACCAGGTATGTCTAAATAAGGAGCCATCAGAAACTGGTCAGAACAAATGAATTCATTTATGCAAAGAGAACTACAGACAGAAGGGATGACAGAAAACTGACCTTATTAGTCAGGATAGACTAGAATAGTGGCTCTTAGCCAAGGGCAATTACATCCACAAAGGCTGGCTGGCAGTGTCTGGAGACAGTTTTGGTCACCACAATTTGAAGATATGGGGAATACATGAGCAGTGCTGCTAGAATCTAGTGGCTACAGGTCAGGGATGTTGTTAAAAGTTATACAATGCACATGATGGCCTCTTACAACAGAGAACTATCCAGAAAAATATCAACAATGTCAAGGTTGAGGAACCTGGGGTAGAGAATGGTTATTTAACAAATAGCCCCCAAATCTTAGTGCCTTATAAAACAAAGGTTTGTCTCTCATTTGTCTACATGCCGTCTACTACAGATTGGCTGTGGCCATACTCCATGTGTCTTCATGGCTGAATCCAGCCTACATATGAAACATCACAACCAACATGGCAGAACATAAGGAAGCATGTTGGACAATACACTAACACTTAAAGCTTCTGATATAAATGGCATCCATCTCCCTGTCTATATTTTATTGGCCACAGCATGTCTCCCTATCTATGGGTTATCTATTACTGCATAATAAATTACTACAAATTTTAGTGGATTAAAACAATGCAGACTTAGGGTCCACTAGTTTTTGTGGGTCAGAAATTGGACTCATAATTGTTGGCTCCTCTTCTTTAGGATCTCTCAAGGGCTGCAACCAAGGTGTCATCTGGGCCACTGTCATCTCACGGTTCAAATGGGATAATGTCTAATTTTGAGCTCACTCAGTGGTTGTTGGGAGGATCCAATTCCCCATGGGTTGTTGGATTGAGGTCCTCAGTTTCTCACTGACTGTTGGCTAGAGGCTGCTCCCAGTCTCTTGCCAGGTCTCCCTGTTCATCAGACTTAGCACACATGAAGACCCTAAGAGAGAATTCCAGCAACATGGAAGTCACAGTCTTTCATACCCTTGTCATGCAAGTGACATCATATCATTTTTCTATTCATTTCAAGTAGTCACTAGGTTCAGCCCATTGTCAAGCAGAGGGGATTTCACAAAAGGGTGAATACCACAAACAGGGATCACTGGTATCATTGGAGACCATGTCAGGAGCTGCCTATGGCTCCTCAACATTCCTGAATTTGACAGGGTGGAATATATGATCCTTTCACAAGAAGGGGAACCACATATAGCAAACCTATACTATTTAGTGAAGAGTAATACAATCTACCTTTCCAAACATTTCCCTTTTTCCTACTTAATCAGGCTCAAACTGGGGGAGGGGCAAATTCTCTTTTTAAATCATAGTTTTAAATTTGTTATTAATACATTGAACTCCAGATATATGAATTTCTGAAGTGAGAGAGAAAATAGATTTATTATCCAAAGTAACCTGTGGATCTTCTATCACCTAACAGCAATCAGAAGGGCTATAGGGCCACCCACAAATTTTATTTAAAGAAATAATATAAACTATCTCCACCGAATAAATCCGAAGAAACAGTGAAAGGCAAATATAAAGTTACAACAGTATCTCACAAGTCCACTTGTTCATTTTTTTGTTCAACAACTGTGTCTTGATGATATATTGTGTGCCAGGCTTATCCTAGGCATGTGAGTACACAAATGATTAAAACAGACAAAATTCCTGTCCACATAGAGCTTATGTTTAAGTAGAGTTTGGGGAGGTATTAATTAAAATAAATAGTTTACATATATAGTATTTCAGAAGATGACAATTTCTATCAAGATAAATGAAAGAGGAAATGAGAGAGAATGCTAAGGTATCAGAAGTGAAGAAATCCCACCCTAAAAAACATAAAACTATGAGCCATGTGAATATCTGAAGGAAAGTCATTCAATGTAATGTTTATACATTTTACAAAGGAACTATTTTGAACAACATCAACATAAAACACCATAATAATAAGTCCAGCAAGCAAGTGCACTTAAAAATGTATTTGTGGTTTGCTTAGAAACAGTGGCTAATAATAGTTTTCATGAGTAGTTATGTAGATTGCTGATCCCATTTTGCTGACCAGCCTTGACCTCAAAGCATGGTGAGTTGGAGTCAGTGGAGTGACTCCTACCCAAGACCCACAAAGATAGATGGAAACAAAATGTAGGATTCCTCTCTGTATGAGGCTAGGAGCAATGAGGTAAAAAAGTAAATAAACAAATAAATAAATAGATAAATAAAAGCTCCTTTTCCAGTTTCAACATGGTTGATCATCCTCTCAGGATAGCAGTTGGACTTCCTCTAAAAGAGTCAATTGCCTAACACAGAAGACAGACAGGATTCTCCCCAGGTATGGCAGACAGGAACACTGTTTCAGGTAAGCATTCCTTGAGCTGGTGGCTGAAGCATTCCTTCAGCTGGTGGCTATGGGCTTTCCTAAGTATAGTGCCATCCACAGGATGCTTCTCAGGAGCCTGGCAATGATGAGTCTGTGAAGCATTGCTTCCTCTTCTTACCCCTCTTACATTACTCTTGCTTGAAAACTCTTTAAGACTTTACATTAGTGAATGACATCTTGTATGGTTTCTCCTAATGAAGACAGAAATTTTCTATCTAAATTGCTGATGCTATCTCGACAGGAAATTGAGAAAGGGGGAGATTCTAACCCCTTTATCAGCCATACTTCATTTACCAGAAAATGTTATTTGTTATGTGTGAAGAGCTGGAAATAAAACAGACACGTCATATATCTTCATCTCTTCCTCTATCTATATATATGAAGGTTATAGATGGATATATATAGAAATAGACCAAATGTCTAACAGTTGTTACTTTGTATAGTGGGATATGCTTTCTTTTTTTTTTTTTTTTCCACTATTTGTACATTTAAATTTTCCTCCCATGATCAAGAAATACTTTTATATTAAGAGAAAACAATAGATTTTTTTTTAATTTAAACAAATAATGGAATCACAGCATGCAATTTATTTGGCAACAGTGCGTCTAATAGAGGAGCTATTTTAAATGAAGGGGATACCAAGAAATCAGCAGCTTTTGAAGATTCACTTTAAAGTGTTGTCATTCATGCTTAACAAATATGTTTCTACCTAGAAAATTAATGTGCCATGTGTTATGCATACTACAAATTTATTTGGGGACAATTATAAGAAATGGTATTTTTATACTGCTCTAAAGTGTGTAAATTGCTTCATCGTCTCATTTTATTTGATCATCCTAAAGGGCATTTTGGAACAAAGTCAGGTTTTATTAACCTTGTTTAGAGGTGGGAAAGAGACACAGAGCATTCTATGACATGCACCAACAACAGACAACAGGAGAGCCACGACTCTGACTACCAAGCAATTGCTTTCTCTACCTGACAACTTTTATTTTTATGCTAGCTAGGATGGGCAGTGTCATCTGGGGAGGCAAAATTTCTCCAGTAGCTGAAGCAGGTCTCATTCCTCAGTATAGGCAACACCTCACCTTTATTTCAGATCTGTGGATTTACCAAGTTTTGAAATGTGATTTTCATGTCAGAAGTGTCTGCAGGGTTCTCTTTTCCTAAATAGGAAGTCAATAACTTTTTTATCTTAGATATCTTGTAAACTATCTGTTTCCTAAAGGAAAAAAATATTGAACTCAGAGAACCCGATGAATTTTTTGGTGACCATGTTACAAGTGGACAGTGGAATCATTTTTGGGAGTAAGAAGTTGAGGACTCAATTTAAAATCATTAGGACTCAAATAAAAGTAAAAGATGATTAAAATAATTTGATTGTATTGATAAGCTGAAAATGTAGTCAAGACTATCTTTAGTATTGCTAGTATAATTTAAATAGGCAAAAAGATTTTAATACAGTTTTGTAGCAACTATATGGAGAAAAAGTACTTTAGCAAATCATGACACCTGTAGGTGGTATCTTATACAGAAGAGGTAAGTATATATCTACTTTATAGAGATTCTTCTTAATTATCTAGGTTAATAACAGAAAATTATTATAAATAAACCTATAATACACTGTTTTTTTTCATTTTAGCCAATAATTCCAAAATAATTTAATAAATGCACTATCATGTAACCATTGTATTGGGAAATTTAAGTATTAATAGTTTTCATTTTCATGTGTTTATAATAGTAGAAATGATGATGAATGTGAAATTATCAAGAAATTGATAGCAAGTCTAGGGAAAATAAACACTGTGATTGTGAATATTCTATACATCACAAAATACCTATCTTTAGTTCTCTTAATCATAAGTGGATATGAGAGATAGTCTCCTAAGATGTTTTCCATCAATTCATCTCTTTCTATATGTACATGCTGCTTCTGACCTAAGAAGCAGAGACTAATTTCCCTAGCCTTGAATCAGGGGTGGCTGGAGTGGCTTGATTGATCAATAGAATGTAGTGAACATTCTGGGACTCCTGAGCCTGGCTCATAAGAAGCCGTGTAACTTCCTCTGGGGCCTCTGTGAGTGCTCATTTGGAAAGCTCCATCTGGGAACCCAGATGGCATGCTGGGAGATGCCTAAACAACCTGGAGAGGCCACATGCAAGTGCTCTGGTGGTCAGCTCCAGCTGAGCTCTTAGCCTTCAGCCAATATCACATGAGTCAGCCACATTAGATGTTCAATCCCTTAGGACCTTCAGATAACTCCAGCTTCTCACCATCTCACTACAACTGCATGGAAAAATCTTGAGTGAGAACTACCCACCTGAGCTCAGTCAACCTAAAAAACAATGAGAGATGATAGTAATAAATGGTTGCTTTAAGCCACCATGTTTGGAAGGTAGTTTGTTATATAGCATAGATATGATATAGAAAGAGTAAGGTGTGAATATTATGTAAATAATAACTTACAGCAAAATTCTCCATAATGAAGCAAACACTATATGCGACCTCAGATTCTATTAGGTTGGTGCAAAAGTAACTGCCGTTTTGGACTATGAATTTTAAATCATTATAACTAGGCTCAAACATATCTTTATTAATCAAAATAGGAAACTTTACAATCAACACATTTTTGCCAATGAGAAATAAGTTTGTTTATTCCTGTAGCATAAAAATCTGTGCTTCAGGATTCTGCACACTCTTGGAAAGCATTTTCTACATTCTGATGATTATGGAAGTGTTTTCCCTGCAAAATGTTGTCGAGATGCTTGAAGAAGTGATAGGCTGTTGGTGAGTGATCAGGTGAATATGGCAGATGAGACAAAACGTCAAAGCCCAAGTCATTCAACTTTCGAAGCGTGGGTTGTGCGACCTGCAGTTGGGCATTGTTGTGGAGAAGAATTGGGCCCTTTCTGTTGACCAATGCTGGCTGCAGGCATTGCAGTTTTCAGTGCATCTCATCAATTTGCAGAGCATACTTCTCAGATGTAATGGTTTCACTGAGATTCAGAAATTTGTAGTAGATCAGATCGGCAGCAGACCACCAAACATGATCATGACCTTTTTTGGTGCTAGTTTGGCTTTGGGAAGTGCTTTGAAGCTTCTTCTCTGTCCAGCCACTGAGCTATTCATCGTCCATTGTCATGTACAATCCACTCTTCGTAGCATGTCACAATCTGATCAAGAAATGGTTCATTGTTGTTGTGTACAATAAGAAAAGATGACATTTAAAAATGATGAATTTTTGATTTTCGGTCAGCTCATGAAGCATCCACTTATCCAGCTTTTTCACCTTTCCAATTTGCTTCAAATGCTGAACAACCATAGAATGGTCAACCTTGAATTCTTCTGCAACTTCTTATGTTGTCGTAAGAGGATTAGCTTTGATTGGTCTCAGTTGGTCGTTGTCAACTTCCCATGGCCAGCCACTGCACTCCTCATCTTCAAGGCTCTTGTCACCTTTGCAAACTTCTTGAAGGACCACTGCACTGTACTTTCATTCATTGGCAGTTCCTGGGCCAAATGCATTGTTGATGTTGCAAGTTGTCTACCTGCTGTGTGACCCATTTTGAACTCAATTAAGAATAATCCTTCATATTTGCTTTTTGTCTAACATCAATTCCATAGTCTAAAATAAATATAAAATGAACAGCAAGTAAAAAGTCATTAGCAAAATACAAAATAAAGTGAGAAATGCACATTAAAATGATATATAACATAAGCACATTTACTTAATAATGTATTCCAATATCAAATGGCAAACTGCAACAATGCCAACAGCGCAATTACTTTTGCACCAACCTAAATAACACTAAATAGTATTTAATGATTAGGGAATCAGTAACATACTCTCTGGTCCTATTTCTTCATCCTTGAAGTGAAAGATCTGATGTGGTGAAAAGAAAGGCAGTTCAAGGCATGTGTGGCCTTCTGACAGATAAAATTCTACTTACTCTGCAGTGAAAGTCAATGTCAATGTGTTATTGACTCTGGGCAAAAAGTATAGAATAGATAATCAAACAGATAGTTTGATTTGAGAACAGAAATGATTACCAGGAACCGACATAGGTTGACAATGAGCATAACTTGCAAAAATCAACCCATTTAACAAAGTATCTCTCAGGGTTGTTACACTGATAAACTGGAGCATGTGATAGACATTTTTCATCTGTAACATCCTTCAGAACCTTCTGGATTCTGCTATAGCTTTTGCATAATTACTTATAATCTTTCTACAGGGCTCTTCCCCTCAAAGAATAAGTACTGTTAATCCTATAAAGATTGAAAGTACTGTTAATCCTATAAAGATCTTTGACTTTACTCTGATGTTATTGGTTTCATCACTTTCTTGTACCTCCTCAAAAAACCTCTCCCTTCTCTCCTTTCACCAGATTTTGGCTCACATTTCCTTATTTCGATTCTAGTTCTTAACATTGGTTTATGCCTCAATTATTCTATTGAAGTTGCATGTCCAAAGATATCCAAAATATTTTGGTTCCTAAATCTAATTAACTTTTTTTCTGTTTTCCCCCTCCACTTTATCTATAGCAAGTAACCAGATTGACAGTTTTCTTGTTCTCCACTCTCTTTTATACTGACTTCCATGGCACTTTTGGGTCTCTTTGTATTGCTCTAACTGCTTCCACTCTATTAACTGCCATGTTTCCTATTGCTCCTTTAGATATCATCATGTGTCCACAGCCCCCTTGGTTCTCTTTCATTCTCTTTTTCTCAATGTGAATTGTGTACTGATATTTACTCTCATGATGTTCTCTGAAAGGATGATATGCTAACTGATATCAACTTTTTCCCTCTTTCCTAATTTTTAGCCACCAAATATGTCTTGATATTACATTTTAATCCCAAAGGTTTGGAGCCCAATTAGATGGTCTTAAGATTTATAGTCAGGAAACTCAGGGATGCCTAAATCATTTTACATTCTAGCTGTCTTTTCTCTCCTTGATTTCATGGAGGAAAAACATATTTACACAAGAATAATGGCAAATGAGAAATAAGGCATCATTTAATTATTAATATATAGACTTGTGCCTATAGACTATGCAGAGCTTTCTGGTAAACAGGACTTAGAGTTGAGGTCTAAAGAAACACTAAATCTTAACATCAATCAGTACCAACTTTAAACAATTTGTTATTTTCTTTACAGGAGAGAAAGAATAATATAACTGTATCTACTCCAACGAGGCAGACCCTGATTCCTTTTGCTGCTTCTAGTGCATGATTAAATATATATATATATATATATATATATATATATATATATATATTTAGGCAGAGTCTCGCTCTACTGCCCAGCCTGCTGGCCAGGCTAGTCTCGCTCTGGTGCCATGGCATCAGCCTAGCTCATGGCAACCTCAAACTCCTGGGCTCAAGTGGTTATCTTGCCTCAGCCTCCCTGGTAGCTGAGACTACAGGCGTGTGCCACCACATCCAGCTAATTCTTTTTATTTTTAGTGGAGACCGGGTCTCACTCTTGCTGAGGCAGCTCTCAAACTCCTGACTTTAAGTGATCCTCCCACTTTGGTCTCCCAGAGTGTTAGGGTTATAGGCGTGAACCACCACACCCGACCATGAATAAAAATAAATGCCAGAGAATTAGAGGAAGAAAGGAAAACAGAGTGAGGGGTGCCTATGTTTATGGATGTCTGATGCACTGTGACCCAATTTATAAGTAACTGTGGCAAAATCAGTATTCTGGAATCTGACCCACTCATACCAGTATTCCTTTTGCCCAGAAGTGAGAGTGTGTAGACAGCAGGCACGAGCAAGAGACAAGATCTTCTGCTTTTTGATCTTTGTTGTCTCTGCAGGGAATGCTCATGCCTGTCCATCTCATTGCAATTTTCAGTTTATGCATTTATTCCCCGCTCTGTACTCTGCTGTCTGCTAGCTTAGTATTCTAGGACTGAAGCCCAGTTCATTCATCTGGTGGCCTAGTTCTTGCCAATTTCATCAATAAAATATGCTGAATCTTGCCTCCAATATTTTCAATCACTCTTTGGAGACACACCTTGATATTCCCAGATTTCAATATTGCTTGGTTTATGCATCGTATATGTATTACCTACAACTTCTTGCTCTTTTACTCCTCCTATAGAGTCAGAATCCATGCTTGCAAAAGTTTGGTGTATTATCTGACCCTGTGCCTTGACAGCCCTGTCTGTCTTTGCTGTCAATAATTCTTATCGGGGCTGGGTGTTCAATTAGCCCTGGACAGTGGGGCTCTGCTGTACCTCTGTAGACACCTGCCATTGGATGCCTCACATCCAATCCTGAGTCTATGATGATAAACTCACTGGGAGTCAATAGGGCTGTGAGAAATCCCAGAAAAGAGTTTCCACTTCAACCTGCATCATATGCTATACATTTAGTACTTTGAGATTTGATTGATGTTTTCTTCCTACTTCTAGTAATTTCTACTTAGAATATGACCATCCACTATTCAGATGGCTAAATAATGAGGGATCTATTGTTTCAAGAAGAGTTATTACAGCAGAATAGAGGGAGAAAAAAATAATACAATCATTGGTTATTGAAGTTTTTGAGATGCAAAAACTTACACTTTTGGTGCTTTTCACACTTAAAGTTCACCAGAAACAATGCATTTTGAAGAAGACATATTTATTCAAAGGCTGCATTCTAACAACTACAATACATTATTGAAATAAATTAAAGAAGACCTAAACAAATGTGAAGGTATCCAATGAAGAGGAAAGTTCCTGAACTGACCTATAGATGCAATGCAATTTCTTTCAAAAACCCCAGCTACCTTTTTTATTCAGAAGTTGACAAGCTGATCCTAAAATTCATATGGCAATGCAAAGTATCTAGAATAGCCAAAACAATCTTGAAAAAGGAAAACAAAGTTGGAGGATTCACACTTCTGGATTTTAAAACTTTCTATAAAGCTACAGTAATCCTGACAATGTAGTCCCGGCCTAAAGGTAGACGGATAGATCCATGGATTAGAATTGAGATTCTAGAAGCGAAACTTTACATTAATGTTCAATCAATTTTCTACAAAGGTGCAAAGACAATCCAATGAAAAGAATTGTCTTTTCAACAAATGTTTCTGGGACCACTGCATATCCACATGCAAAAGAAAGACTTTGTACCTCTTGCTTACACTGTCCAAAAATTAAGTCAAAATTACTAATAGATGTATATATAATAACTAAAACTATGAAATTTTTAGAAGAAAACATAAATGTAGGTCTTTGTGACTTTGCATTAGGCAATTATGTCTTAGATACAACACTAAAATTACAAGCAACAAGAAAATATAATTAATTGGATTTTATCAAAATTAAAATTTTTTATGCTACAAATGACACCATAAAGAAAAGGAAAAGGTAACCCACAAAATGGGATAAAGTATTTACATAAATTTTGTATCTGATTTGAGACTTATAAACAGAATATATGAAAACATTTACAACTCAATAATAAAAATATGATAATCAAATTTTTAAATGGACAAAGAATTTGCATAAATGAATCTTCAAAGAATATATACAAATGGAGAATAAGCACAATAAAAGATGCCTATCATCATCCATTAGGTGAATGCAAGTCGAAACCATGACGAGATACCAATTCATACCTCTTATTATAGCTATAATCAAAAAGAAAAAATAATAACATGGGTGTGGAGAAATTGGAATCCTCATGCATTGCTAATGGGAAGGTGATATGATGCCATCATTTTGGAAAACAGTTTGTCAGTTCCTTAATATGGTAAACAAAGAGTTATCATGTGATCTAGGAATTCCACTTTTAGGTGTATACCCAAGAGGAATATTAACACATCCACACAAAATCCTGTACACAAATATTCACACCATCATTATTCATAATTAAACATGCAAAGTATAAACAACCCAAATATCTATCAATTGATGAATGGATAAACAAACTGTGGTATATCCAGAAAAGGTAATATTATTTAGTAATAAAAAAGAATGCAGCACTGATATATACTACAACATGGATGAACCTGGAAAATATTTTAAGTGAAAGAAGGCAGGTATGAAAGACCACATATTTTATTATTGCATTTATATTAAATGTCCAGACTAGGCAAATCTATAGAGATAGAAACTAGACTAGTGGTTTTCTAGGGGGAGGATAGGGGCTTTGAGGAATGAGAGGATGGGTAGGATAAGAGATGACTGCTAATAGGTACAGGATGTTTTCTGGGGGTAGTGAAAATATTCTAAAATGAGATAGTGGTGATAATTTCACAACTCTGTAAATATACTAGAATCTATTAAATTATATACTTTAAACGGGAAAAAGGATTCCAAACAAATAATCTTTGGAAAAGTATTTTCTGTTAACCAAAGTCAGAGGCTACCAAAAAAAAAAAACAAAAAACAAAAAAAACAACCAATTTTAGCAAATATTCTCCACATATAAAAGCCTTAGAATTTTTTTTTTTTTTTTGAAACAGGATCTTCTTCTCTCACCCAGGCTAGAGGGCAATAGCTTGATTATAGCTCACTGCAAACCTGAACTCTTCAGCTCAAGTGATCCTCCCGCCTCAGTCTCCTGAGTAGCTAGGACTATAGGCACAGTACCATGCCCAGCTAATTTTTTTATCTTTTTTTAGAGACTGGGTCTCTATGTTGCCCAGGTTGGTCTCGAACTCTTGGCCTCAAGCAATCTTCCCTATTCAGCCTCCCAAAGCACTGGAATTCAGCTGTGAGCCACCACACCTGGATAGAATATTTATTTTTAAATATTTATTTTATATTTAAATTTCTCATGTTTTTTAAATATGAATATTTTAATTATTTTTCTAATCAATCTTTATGTACCAGCATAAAAGAAGTCTGAAGATATTCTACATGTTATTTAAAATGTAGCTTATATCTTAAACAATGGATCTTATGAGAATAAATACTTTAGAGGTAAAATTGTTTTCTTCAAAATTGGAAAGATGAAAACTGAAACATGTAAACCGAATACAGGAAAGATATTTTCAAAGTTGTATTATTTGACCAGTTTTTCATTCATTGGTATTTAACTATTTTCTCTTTCAGTTTTTTTTTTTCTTTTTTTGGTTTTTTTTTTTTTTTTCCTTTACCTTGTTTGAAACTAGCTCACATGCTATATAACAAACTACAACACTGCGTGGCCAGCTTCAGTATTACTTTTCCTCCTTTTACGACCACCAAGACCAGTGTTCAGATCTGATGAGAAAGGGAACTGGAGGGCCAATATTAACTTTTTTTGCAGAACATCAACCATTTTTTTGAGTTTACTAATTTATTGGTATTGGCTTTTTCACCTGTTGATATCAGTGCCACTTTCAGTCTGAATTTTGGATATTTGTACTTTCTGTCTTATTTTGATTAGCTCTATCATGGAGATAAAAATACATACATATAATTTTATAGATCTATTTATCTGTATCTGTGTTTCTATCTACCTATATATAGAAGGAGATAACATTTTATAATAATAGTTCAAATTCTACATACCTTTTTAAGGGAAAATTATTCAACTTAAATCTCCTTGAATTTAACAGAAACACAAAAGAAGAAATAAGTAAAACTGTAGGAATTGCTGAACTTCAGAAAATGGTTTGTTTACTATGAAAAATATCAATTCCTAAAAAATTCCCCTGAGGCAGATATATAAAACTTATGGCCTTGGGACCCAACACAGCATATAGATACGTTTTTGTTTGTATTTTTTTGGCCTGCCTAGTGTAGGCCTACACTGTGTTTTAAATTTAAATGAGTTGTCAAATTTTTAAAATGAGGAGATTTCTCATAAAAATCTGGAGTTCCAGAGTGTCCTATAAATTGGAAACTCTGGCAATACCATACTGCATGGAAGCAGCCTGCAGGAACTAAGGAGTAGCAGTTCCTTTAAACAGGGCACGTGCTCTCCCCTTCTCCACAGCACCCAACGTCTCTCTGTATTCCCCACACTGGACTCGGTGTCAGTTGCTGGTTGCCATTTATCATCTTACACATTTTTGGCTTTATTCTTTCAGTTACCATTTGATTTTTCTGTCCTCAGCTCTTGGCTTTTCTCATTGCTCTATTAGTTACCAGTGATAGGATCCACCTGTTTTTAGCATTGAGACTGCTATTGTCGTTTTCTGCATCTCCTGTCATCTAAAGTCTCCAAATGGTTATTAGTTCTCAATTACTTCCAGTTCTCTGCTCTGTGCGCCATGCTACATCAGATGATATCAACCACTTCTCAATACCTTGTAAACTCATTCTCCTCAGTGTCTGAGAGTTAAACTAGAACACCCATGGCCACTGATTCTTCTCTCGCTGAAGTGAAGTTAGTGTATTCTCACTAGGAGACCCCACACTAAATAATATTATTAAGGTATTCTAAATACTATTTAGACTGCCTATCATCCCTCTCCCTTTTCTTTGCAAATTACTACTTTCCTTTTGTTTCATCAATGTCTCTTTTAGGAATTATGCTCATATCTGCCTTTGCATGTAATCTGATTATTAGCCTTATATATCACTTTCAGGGTGAATTTGGATACAAGTAACAGAAAATCCACTCCAAACTTGCTTAAAGAGTAAAGAAGTGTATTGGCTCATATGAAGGTATAGGGTGGGACATATTCATTCAGTGGCGCCAGTTCTATTTTTGTTGTTGTTTTTTAGTTTCTTTAGACACATGAGTGAACACGGTATTGCTGTTAGGGAGAAGAAAGGGGAGACAGATAAATAGTAAACATTCAGCAATATTCATTACAATCAAACTCTTCAGCCACCACACTTACATATATACCCTTCCTCCTTTATGTAGATATAATGTTTTCTTTCATGGGAATATCAAATACCCCAGGTCCTGAAAGAGAAGTAAGATATTTGATTAGTCCAGTTGGCAGTATCTAGTTCTATCTGTAGGGTGGATCTCTGTCCATTTTCCTTCATGGCCATATTGAATATGGACATTGAAGAGTATATTCTCTTTAGGGATGGCATGGCATTTGCAGTCCAGTCCCAGTATATGCAAACTTGAGGGACTGGACACTGTACAAGGTTTGATCAATTAAACAGTGCTTTGGGCTAGCCTTCAAATATTTCAGGCAGTTCAACTCCTCTAAGTGTATTGATATGTGCTACAACATGGATGAACCTTGAAAATACTCTAAGTGAAAGAAGGTAGATATGAAAGATCACTTATTTTAACTCTTTTAAAGAAGTGGTACTGCCTAAAATATATGAAGCCTAAGCCAAAAGATTCAATTTTTTGCATCCAAAAATTAGTGAGCAAATGGTAACCACAGTAATCTGGTCAAAGTCTAATTCTGATCATTTCATTCTCTTAATATCAAGCTTCTGTTTACTGGTGGTTCCCTTGAACCTTGACTGGCACCTTTATCTTAACCTCTGTCTCAGAGCAATTAACAGAAACCAAACCTAGGTTAAAGGGCACCAAAACTTTCATAATTACTCTACATTAAATTCCCATCTGCATCTTCTCAATGGCATGATTAACTGCTTCATTAGTTAAAAAGGTTTAAGCAGAATTTACTTGAAAGAGGTCTGAAGAGTAGACTCACATTATATGTCAATATTGTCACCTTCTAGGTCTCTTACCTTACTGTTTTGTTATCAAAAAGCTTAGCTTGAGGGTAGGGACTTGGCATCCTTTTCACTATCAAACTCCACATCAATGTATTTGAAATAATTTAGATTTCAGTGTATAAGCAAAAAAGAATATTTTCTTCCATCCCTTCTCTTCCTTATTTTCAGAAAGCTCAATTTATGACAATCCAGTATCTATCTTATAGACCTCACTGAAGGCTGGAAGGCTAATCTGGCACAGTCTGATATTTTTCTCTCCAATCATCCTATGTTTCACTCTCTGTAAGTATATAGTAATTCCTAAGGTAGGAGAGGTGTCCTCAGACACTCGATGTAATATGGCCTTCTAGATCTCTCTGGCCCAATCTCCTGTTGCTCTTCTCTGACTCCACTCCAGCCATACTATTCCATTTTGATGTTCTTTCAACATGACAAGCTTTTTTCTACCTTAGGACCTTGACGTTTGCTACTGTTTATGCCCAGAGTACTCCTATATGGAGACTTGCAGGCATTACTTATTGCATTAGTGCCCTCCAGAGAAACAGAACCAATATGATGTGTGTATAGAAGTATGTACATGTACAGAAAGAGGTTTATTATAAATAACTGACACATGTGATTAGGGAGGCTGGCAAATCTAAAATCTATCATGTTGGCCAGCAGCCTGGAGACCCAGGAAAGTTGATGGTGAAGATGAAGTCTGAAGACCGAATGCCGAGAATTCCCTTTATGTTCTCTTCAGGTTTTCTAGTGATTGGATGAGGCCCACCTGCATTATGGAAAGCAATCTTCTTTATTTAAAGTTCACTGATTTACATGTTAATCCCATCCAAAAACACCTTCCATGATGACATAAAATTCACCATCATACATTTTCAAATAACTTCCTCCACGCCCTATTGAGAGATTCTATCAATTCTTATCTCCTTCATTTCTTTACCACATTTTACCTTACTCATACCTTTTATCAACATTTAAAATTTTATTACATACTTATTTGTTGTATGCTTGTTATCTCTCTTTATTTCTGGAATATCAGTATTATTCTTGTATACCATCATTCCTACAATATAAACTATACTTTATAAACATCTACTATATAAACAATACTTCTTATATAGTAGATGCTTCAAAAACTTGAGTCAAATGTTTACATTCACCAGGGAGACAAATAAAAAGTCCTTCTTATCCAGAACAAGATGGCTTAAACACAGAAATAATTGTAAAGTTTTCCTAAATAATGTTTTAGGAAAGTAAAGTTTTCCTAAAAAATGGCCACATTGTATATTTGTCTATTGTCTCTCATCCCATTCCTTCTCTGCTCTGAAATGCTGAGGAGTCTACAAAGTCTACTTAGGTCACTCCAACTGAAGATCCCAGTGGAGAAAGATCAGATAGAAGGGCAAACAAGCTATTGTTTTTCTTTTCTCTTGCTCTTTGGAAGCATTTTTGAGTTACTACATTATTTCCATTCATCAGCAATCCAGCTTCAGCTTCAATGGCCCCTCTTCCATGCATGCTTCCAGCACAAGGTACAGGACCCCTTTTTCATGGTTTTAGTGCTATTTCAAACTAGCTACCAGAGTAGGGAAGCATTGAGATTTCTTCTAGATTATGATTATATCATCTTATCACTTTTGTTTTCCAAGAACTTGATGAAGTAACCACTTCCAGAAATTACTAATTTCTGGCATACTTCATCTTTATTTCCTTTTATTTCTCTTAAACTTTCTGATATAATGTAACATTATTCCTGAATCAGACCCTCAAATTACAGTCCATTGTTTAAAATCCTTAGGGTGCTTTCTGTTTACTGGGGGAAGTTCTAGGACATAGACTTCAAAGATGGAATTCTTGGGTTAGGTACCTTGTAGAGCTTGAAGATAGCCATGGCCCTACTGGTATTACTAGTGGAAAATGGATTATTGCTAATTCCTGATATGCAATGGCATCACATTTAATAACTTGTTATCTGTTGTTGCTTCAGGTGAAAGGGCTCCTGAAGGTAACGCTCTGCAAGACCAAGTGGCTAACACACTCAACTGCTACAGTACCAATGATAACTACTAAAGGCTATAGTGAAAGATTTCAATTTTGAGAGTCCACTGGATTGCTTATAGAGAGAAATTTACAAGCCCAGGACTTTAAAATCTTAGTTCAAGACAGGTCAGAAATCCAGAGAAATTTTATTGTGGTCTGAAAAATAATATCTCACTTATTGTAGTTGCCAGGGTGATCACAAATCCCAACCCAAATCTAAAAGTGAGAATTCCAGAATTATAATGCAAGTTGAAGTCACTGCCTTACCAAATATCTTATGTGAAATGTAGAGCACATAGTCTTGTGTAAAATTTATTGGGAAAGAATAGAACTCTGGGGCTTGACATAGAGACATTTGGGTAGCACAGATGAATCTCAGGACCTTGAACCCACAAATCTTATTGAACTTGTATTACTAGCAGAAACAGATTCCCATATCTGAGGATATCAGTCTTTTCTTATTTGGAAACCCTGTAATAACCTCCTGTAACGAAGTTACTTTGCAAGTGGATGCCCCATAAGACCTGTCCTCACCATTCCTCTCTGCCTTCAGGTTTATTTCTTGAGTCATATTTAGGCATACACCCAGGGGACAAGTCCAAAATTTTACCTTGGGGGATATGATTGATATATAAAAATTAATTGTACAAAAACTAATTGTAAGATTATTATTTTGTTTTACTCATTTTGGCTTATATTTGGGGAAATGTGTGGGAATGAATTCTAAAGATTTTGGAACAGAGAGATTTACAGAGATTCTACATTCGGTGTGCTATCTTGAGCAGCTAGGAGTGACTCAACTGTGAACACAACATCAGACTTTAATGTAGCTTATATTCGATGATGTTGAGAGTATTCAACTTCTCTGGCATGATATTGAAGAAAGCTTCCAAGGCTTAGTGAGGTAGAAGTAACAGAGTGTATTTATTATTTGTGACTTAATCATCCCCCACCTCAGATAACACTCCCTTCCTTCATTTAGATTTTGAGAAATGCATTAGTGATGAAAGTACCAGAATCCTTAAAACTCTGTGTGATTGAGGGGGTGATAGGAATATACATAGAACAAGATTGCTTATAAACTGATAATTGTTGAAGTGATAGATAATGGTGGAATAATTATACTATTCTTCTTTATATGTTTTTGAAATTTTCTATAATAAAATTGAAGAAAATGAGTTTTATAGTGGCTGTCTTTTGTTGGCTGAGGTTGACATTGGAAGAAGCCAACTTTGAAACAGCTCCATGATTTCAGTGGATATTATGGGATTTCTAAATAGCAGAAGCCAAGCAGCAGTGCTTAACTACTAGAGAAAAGGAGTATATGATGACCTGGTCTGTAGATTCTAATTTCCTAGACTTTTCAGTGCTTGATCAATGGGTTCATGTGCAAAGTGGCCAGAGTGACAGATACAGAGATTCTGCAAGGAATCAATGATATGGATCTTCTCTTACCAAAGCCATTTGACTACCATCCTTGCTAAATGCACAGGATTTAACAGAAGAGGTCAAGCTTAGATCCTGATATGGCATCATTCTTTGTGAAGATCACCAGCTGGGATTAAAGTGATTGTTTTGGACTTCTTCTGGCTTGAATCTGGAAACAAATTTGTCCTACTGGACCTTCCACTTATTCTAGATATTCCACCTCTTTTTCCTTTTTCCAATGCCTCTTACAGCACCAACATTAGGAGACTTTTGGAGTGCCTTATTCACAATCTAGATATTCCATTCCATGTCATATTGCTTTTTTTTTTTTTTTTTTTTGAGACAGAGTCTCACTCTGTTGCCCAGGCTAGAGTGCCATGACATCAGCCTAGCTCACAGTAATCTCAAACTCTTGAGCTCAAGGGATCCTTCTGCCTCAGCCTCCTGAGTAGTCTGGACTATAGGCATTACCACTATGCCTGGCCAATTTTTTCTATATATTTTCAGTTGTCCAGCTAATTTCTTTCTATTTTTAGTAGAGACAGGGTCTCACTCTTGCTCAGGCTGGTCTCAAACTCCTGACCTTGAGTGATCTTCCTATCTCTGCCTCCCAGAGCACTAGGATTACAGGCATGAGCCACTGTGCCCAGCCCATATTGCTTCTAACCAAAGAACTTATTACAAAGCAAAACAAGTGCATCTGACAGCTTCATATAATTCACTAATCTTATCATATACCTCCTGGCTTAGAAGCAGCTGCCTTAACAGAAATATAGAATGTCTTACTGATGTATTAGATACAGTGCCAGCTGAGAGAAAATAATCTACAAATCTGGGGTGTTTCCATATACCATGTAGTATCACTTTTTACTAGACATCATATGTGATACTGTTTTACTCTAATATATTAAACAAGAAGGAAAGTGAATCACTATACCCTTGTGTCCACAACTTTGGGCCCTGTTGGTTGAGAGGGCTTATTTTCATAATGAATAATATTTTAAACATTGAACATAGTTCTTTCATTGAAATAGAAGTTGAGTCTTCTACCTGACCACCTCGTGCTCCTCATTTCACTGAACCAACAAAAATCTAAGGGCTTGCCATGATTTCTGGGGTGACCGATCCTGATTACCAAGGGGAAGTTGGATTGCTACTCTATAGTAGATACAGGGAGAATTATGTCTGGAACCAAGGAAGTTTCCTGGAGTGCTTTAATATTCAATGGGAAAAATTAATGGAAGCTTAGACAACCCAAAGAGGCAGCTTCACTAAGGACTCAGACCTTCAGGAACGAATATTTGGCTTATCCTCACCAAGTAAGGACCATATTAACTGAGATTGTGGCTGGGAATGAATGGTAAATGAAGAAAATTATTCATGTATAAGGACTATAGCATAGCACTTTATATTTGCAGATGTTAACTAAATTCTTTCCTTTCTTTTAACATAAGGAGTAATGACAGTGGCTAAATTTACAATTTAACCTTTAGGGGAGTGAGTATTCAGGTAGACTTAGGACTTAGTTACATCTTGATAAAGAGAAACACGTCATTGTCATTTCTGTTGTATTAAAATTTAAGTGTAAATAGGACGGTGTACATGAAGGCTGAGTTGCTAAAGGGTTTAATGTGTTGATTATTTGCCTATTTTCCCTCATCTTCTTTCCTACCATTCTTTTATCTATGATTTTATGGTTGGAGAGGCTGTATATTAAATTTTCCAGGCTCCATTCCCATCCAGTTTCTTAAGTTATATCCATAGGAGATAATGGGAGAAGAGCAGGAGGCAGGAAGAGGAGAGACACTATTATAATATTACGTTTCTTTCTTTTTCTGGCAACAGTGGATGTGGATACACCCCTTCAAAGACCATGTTTCAGCAATAGTACCCCCTTTTCATGGTTACAGAACTGACTCTGATGGCCCCTCCTTGGTGGGACCCCCAGCAGCACAGCCTGGCAGAACCACCTCCTCTCTTATGGTCCATACCCTGGCCCTAGTAGATACTTTATGAACTTGCTAATCTTTGATTTACCTCATTTTCTCCCTAACACTCTCCCAAACCTTTTCAACACCTGTGAAAGCCCGTATTAGATGTTGTTTGTTTGAACTGTCTGCAGTTGTTTATGTTTTCCTACCTGGACTTGAACTGACACAATCATAAAATGACTGTGTTATTTCCTTGCTTTACACTCACATGCAATTAAAATACAAAGAAAAGTGGACATTTTTTTCTATTAGCTCTCTTTAAAAGAAAATTATTTCTCAGAAGCCATCAAAAGCTTCTATTTTTGTCCCATGTGCCCAAATTCCATAATCAATTTCTATATCAAACCCTGTGGCTAGGAAATGAAATGTGACAATGAGCTGAGGCCTGAGTTTCTGAACCAATGCCTGTGACAAGGTATTAATACATGGCATTTCCCTTAGATAGGCCTGGTCCTGGAGGCACAGGCGAGATTAAACTCAGCCTAAAGCATGTGGGATGCATGATGGAGAGGTGCACAGCTGTTATAAGGGAAATAGAAGTGGATACTGGATAAGCCATAAATAGTGTGATCTGTAAGCTCTCATTACATTATGTTGCACTTATTTCTGGAGTTGTCAGTTTGCCTCATTAAATTATAGTACTGTTGATAGCACAAACTGTCTTTTATCTAAATAATCAACATTGAAATTTGTGACTGTTACCCAATAGTTAAGTTTCAAAAGTTTCTTGAACAGAAGAATGAATCAATATGCCAGAACTTTTGAATGTTGGTTCTTTACAAGGTTAAATTTGAGCCTTTTGTAAGAATATCATCATAATACACAATGCAAACAGGCACCGAACAATAGTATTTGTAGAATTCAATATCTAGTTGTTCAGTGCCATGTATATTTTTTTAACCAGCAAAGTACTTTTCCAAACAAAATATTACAAGAAAGGAATGTATGCTTGCATATGTGCATTTTATGTGGAATAAGGACATTCCTAAATCTATGACATTACCTATGTAGATACAAATAGTTTAAATCTTTGTTTAATGAAACACTAATTGTTTTTTAGCCCCCTAAAGCCCCTTTGCGAAGTGTTTTGATGCATATGCTACAAATTAAAAAAGAAATTAATCTTTTTCACTCGCCTCTGAGACGAATTAAGAACCTAGTGTTTCGACTTATAGGAAGGAGTCATTTCTCTTCTATCAGTGAGGAGGTAGCAGGGCTACGGATGAGTGGTGTGAACGCTGGAGCCAGACTGCACAGGTTATAAACTCACCTCTGCCACCTGCTAACTCTATGACCTGGTGCAAAATTATACCTAAAGCTTTAAACATAAAGAGTGCTTTGCATATCATACTCAGGGGCCAATCTTGATTTAAAAACTCTTTGGTTCAAATTCCTCATCTTAAAAATGTAGATAATATTAATAGTCTCCTCATAAATTCTCTGAGATCTGGGTATTATTTGTAACCTCAGCATTACCTAGTCCATATGGTTCATCATCAATTGACGAGTTTCATAATTATGGGAGAAAAATCACATTGAGTCTTAGTTTCTCCATCTGTAAAATAAGGAGGCTGAACAGGAGAAGATACTCACTAAGGTCTCTTTAAGTTCTAAAATTATCTATTCTCTGATAAGAATAAACATGGCAATGAGGGTGTTATGATTTTAATGTGTCCCCCAACATTTGTGTGTTGGAAACTTAATTCCAAATGCTACAGTGTTGAGAGGTAGGACCTTTGAGAGGTGATTGGCTCATGAATGGATTAAAGCCATTATCATCAGAGTGGAGAGTGGATTAGTTATGGAGGGAATGAGTTCCTGATAAAGGGATAAATTTGGCCCCCTTCCTTTCTTGTCTCGAGTGTGTTCTCTTGCCCCTCTACCTTTCACCATGAGATAATGTAGTAAGAAGGCCATCTCTGGATGTGGTCACTCAATCTTGGACTTCCAGCCTCCAGGACCATAAGCCAAATAAATTCCTTTTCTTTATAAATTACTCAGTCTCAGTTATTCCAAGACAGAGGATCAGAAATTTTTTAACTCAAGGAAGAACAAAAATGAGTTCATTCATAAGCCATGAGAATCAAAGAACAGCCGAGTAAAGTGAAAACTATGGTCACTTTCTAAAGCATGTTCCTTAGAATTTAAGCCACATGAGAAATGGTATAAGAGAGGGTTCCCTGATCAAATAAGTATGGGAAACACCATATATTGTATATTTCTCTTTAACAAACTTCATGTACATTACCATTTTCTATGTATTCATAAAAGAAACCTTTAAAATGCATTTCACCCAGCATTTGCCAATAAGATTGTACTGTGATAATCACTTTTAAAATAACTTCACAATGATGACCTGGGAAGCTGTAATTTTGGTTTGTTCACTGTGCTTTCTCATGTCTTTCTGCAAAGTCTTTTTGGGAAAAGCTTCTCCTCCTGAATATGGTCACAACAGTGGGCATATGAACCAGAGTGTGTTCAAATATAAGCACAAGTCCCTAGCAAGCTCAACCAAAGCCTTTGCCATGATTAATATTTTTGATGGACCCCTGGATCTAGCTGAGCCTTATCTAGAAATGTTACAGACTTCCCAGATATGTGAGCCAAAATTTCTCTTTTGCTCAAACTAATTTCAATTGAATTATAGTCAACTGCCATTGAAAGAATTCAGATCATAACTATTCCTCCTTATAGCAGAATTCAGAAAAAGGTGCTCCAGGGTGACAATTGAAAGTAAAATGATACAATTTTAAAATTTATATAAACAGCAGCGGCCCAAGATTTCTCTTAAAGGGAAAGTGGGTCTATTAGGGAACCTGAAAGATGAAAGTGACACATTTAATACAAGACATATTATAGGTTATTCTTTCTCCTTTTTAAATTTTTATTTATTTGGTTTTTTTTGGAGACAGGATCTCACTATGTTGCCCAGGCTAGTCTCGAACTCATGGCCTCAAGAGATCCTTCCACTTTGTTCTCCTAATGCACTGGGATTACAGACATAAGCCATTGTGCTTGGCCTTCTTTCTTTCATAAAAGATTAATTGGAAATAAAAGATAATAGAAACAGATTGAAAGTGGTCAAAAGATACTGGGTAACAATCTTATTTTAATTCCTGATTCATTTATGCATTCATATTAAAAACTAATTAAGAAACTGTACAATCTCGATTTATAGACAGTAGTTTACTGGAATTTAGTAAGGATTATTTCATTCACTTCTTACAATAAAGGAAGATAGGTAAAAATCATCTCTATTTTACAGACTAGGAAACGAAATCCTATAGACATTACAAAACTTGTCCAACATCACAGACTAGAATATGGAAAAGCTGATATTTAAAAGCACTCATAGGTGCCATCCAATGAGGTTACTCCTTTTTATTTTTTGAAGATAAGTTAATTGATATAGAATCTTTATGTATTAGCTTTCTATTGCTGCTATAAAAAATTGCCACATATTTAGCCCCTTAAAACAGAACTAATTTTGTATCTCACAGTTCTGTAGTTCAGAAATATACTGGGCTAGATGACTTTCTCTGCCTAGAGTCTCAAAAGGGCATTATTAAAGTGTTGACAGGTCTGTGTTGCTTTTTGGATGCATGAGCAAACAATTCATTTCTGGGCTCTTTCAGGTTGGTGGAATTCATTTACAGGTGGTTGTAGGATTGAGGTTCTAGTTTCCTTGCTGTCTATTGTCCTGGGTTTATTGTCAGTTTTTAGAGGCTGCCCTCATTCTCTGGTTTGTGACTTCCTTTTAAGGCCAGCAAAGCCAGTAAAGTCACTCTTAGGATCTCTCTGGCCCTCTTCTCCATCTGCCTCATCTCTCTGATGCATCTCTTTTGACTCTGGCCAGATAAAGGATCTCCACTTTTAAGAGCATGCGAGATTAGATTAAGCCCATCTGGTAATCCAGGATAATCTCCCCTTCTAAAATTCCCTAACTTAATTGCATCTGCAAAGTAATTTGCCATTTAATATAACATAGACCCAGGCTCCAGGGATTGGGGCAAGGAAATCTCGGGGGGGGGGTCCATTATTCTGCCTACAGCATTCTACCTATATAATGTTGTAGTTGAAATGTTTCAACATGCAAAAGGAAAAAGATTTACACATGGCTCCTAAAATACTCATTATGTTCACTTGCACACATATGAATGGTGTATACATATATCCACTATTACCCTATGCACACACAATTACCTAGAATATCAAATAATTATGCCTGAAAAAAGAAAAGTTAGAGTTAGAAATTAGTAGTATAAAACAAGAATTCTGAAATAAATTATTATATATTTTTAAATAGTGAAAGCTATACATAGAAACAACAAAACTGAGGGTTTCATTGGTTATGTGTTTCTTAGATAAGAGAAGAAACCTGCTGTTAGATTCATGAAAACAAGCTGGACCATGTACAGATAAAACCTAGGGTACAACTGATATACAACAAAAACAGTGACAAGGTCAGTCATGTTTAGGAGGCCCTTAAAAGAAGAAATTGCTATAGCAGTTTCATTCATAATTGCAAAAAATTTAGAAGCAACCAAGATATCCTTCATTAGGTGAATGGATAAACTGTGGTACATCCAGACAATATAATATTCTTCAGTGCTACAAAGAAAAGAGATGTCAAGCCATGAAAATACAGGGAGGAATCTTATATGCATTTTACTAAGTGAGAGAAACCAATCTGGAAAAGGCTACATATTGTATGACTCTAACTATATGACATTCTGGAAAAGGCACAATTGCAGAGACAGTAAAAAAGCCTATGGTTTCCAGGGGTTCAGGAGGAGGAAGAGATGAATAGACACAGTACAGAGGATTTTGAGGGCAGTGAAACTATTCTCGATGATGTTGTAATGGTGGATACATGTCATTATGCCTTTTTTCCAAACCCATAAAATGTACAAAACCAAGAGTGAGCTCTAATGTAAACTATAAAGTTTTCTGACATTGATGTTTCAATGTAGATTCATCAATTGTAACAAATGTACTGCTGTGGAATGGGAGATTAATAGTGGGGGAGGTTGTGCTTGTGTGCGAACTCTCTGTACTTTCCACTCAGTTTTGCTGTGAACCTAAAACTGCTCTAAAAATTAAAGTTTAAAAATGAAATTGCTCAGGAAGACTTGATAGAAAAATTTCTGGAGGTGACAGACTGAATGAGGGTCCTAGTCTTGACATTTAAATTATAAACACTTTGGATAATTTCACTTCATATTGTTAGTATTGAAGTCTCTTCTAAAAATCTAGATGTCATACTCTTGCATTTTGAATTAGATTTTAATTACATACAGTGTTTTCTCCATTTGAACACAATACTATACATTTAACAATGCTCACTTTGTCTGTTATTTATGTTGGCATAAATCTTTACTATGAGTGGGGAAGGAAAAAACTGCGTGTTTTTCTGAGAGTTGTATATGTTTATATCATTGAAATGAAGGACAACACTTAAATCAAGAAAGTTGAAAACAGAATCACAAGCAGTCTCAAACAAAATAAATAAAGGTTAAGAAAATCCCCTGGGCTTAGAATAGGGACAAACAAAATGATAGCTTTTTAGTATCTAATGACAGCCATTATTTATACAAGTATATTTAGACTATCAGAGAAAAATAAATATGACTAAAGTAATACTCAATTTGGATTTTCCACAGGGTTGGGGGGGGGTCAGGAGTGGGGGGTCACCTTAATTCAAAACATAAAAGAATTAGTAAATTCCTTGAAGGAAGGGAACAAAAATCTTAGCTGCCATTTTGCCTGCTGCTGACTTAAATGTATTGCCTGAGTTATTTCTTATCACTATCTGATTGACAGGCAACAGTTTGGTGCATTTTGAAGGAGAATGAAGGAGGCCAAGGGTCTAAGAAACCAAGAATGGCTTTTATGCTATTATTTTTTTATTAACTATAATTTAAAGCAATTGCATGGAAAAAAGCTTCCAGATATTTTACAAATGACTTTTAAATGTCTCTCAATAATATAGTTTTGAAAGTCACAATAAAACAAAAATGAGGGAAATCTCATTTTGACAAGAGAGTACTTGGTCTACATTATTTTTCTTTGTGTTTGGTGCCAATTAAAACAAAGAGTTATAAATGTAACACTAATTAACACAAAATGCTATAAATGAATCCTTTGAACTTTAAAGAGATGAACTTGTCTGATTACTCTTTGGCCTGTATTTTTTAGTTTATCTTCTCCAGCCTGATCAGAGATTGAAAAATCACAGTAACAACAAAAAAAAGTCAATCTTTTCGTGCGTGTTCTGCCTCTTTTAAATGAAGACTACTTTATCATTTCCACATTTTTGGACCATTTAAAATCAGAGGTGTCCTCTGCCTCCAGAAAGATACCATGTAGTAGTAGTATGCATTTTCCATTTTATTTAAGTATCTCACTTGCTAAACTATCCCCATCTTAATGACCTTGCTGGCTAAACTATCCCCATCTTGTGACGCCTCCAAATCTTACCCATTCTTTCTTCAAAATCTAGCTGAAGGCCTACTTCCTACCTACACTATTCCATGGTATGTTTTTTCTTTTCTTTTTTCCACTCTGTTCATATCTTCTGGCACAAATCATTTGGTGCTCTGCACTTACTTCTTGTGGCACATACTGCACCTTCATTTAGCTTGTTCCTCCTGTTCCATAGGCAGAGCCCAAGAAAAACCGCTTGGCAGGAGGAGCACGTGGTGCCACTGTCCATGGTCCTGAAACAGCGTCCTACGGTAAGATTTTTCTTAAGCTTACGTCGAGTGATTCCTTTCCGCTTTTCCCCAGGGATTTTTAAATTGGTAGAGTGGTGGTGACAAGAAAACAGAAAGCCAAGAATATGTTGGACCAGAAAGGTAGGGGAATGGACAGAGGTGCCGCTCTCAAGTCATTGCCTGGAGAGAAAAAAAGACACTTGGGTTTGACATAATTTTCAAACAATTGCAGATGCCAACTTGGGAACAAGAGGGAGAATGGAAAAATAACTGACACAGACAACGATGAAAGAAACTAAACTAAACTAAACTAAAATAGTACGTGCACCAAGTGACAGAGAGCTCCGCAAGTATCAGCATGAACAAGCGCACTGATGCTACTGGGCGAAGATACCAGACAGCATGTTGTGAATGCAGCATCAGTTGTGTCATACACAACTGCTATAGATTTTCTTTGTCTTAATTTTTCTCTCCTGGTTTAAAACAAAACAAAAATTGTTATTTGGCACTGTGGCAGAACAAAGATGATTGTAACTTATGTTTCACATTTGATGTAGCTGTGCTCCTTTTTCGCTTCTAGCACCTCTGTAACAGTTACATTCACCACCAAGTCCCAGTTGGTGGCTGGCAGGGCATATACTCTCTGCCCTCTCAATGTAAGTTCCCCAACTAGGGTATAACCTTTAAGAGGATAAACCCTGGGTCTCAACACCTTCTGACTATCTCAAAAAGCCCAACTAGAGTGCCTGGTACAAATTACGGGCTCGGTAATGTCCTTTGCATCAATAAAAGAGTCATAATGCTTTCCACGGATATAACGTTCAACAAAGGCTTGTTAAATGAGCAAATATTCCATTTGTTTTCACACTTCCATCCTCTTCTCGGTTCTTTTAAAGTACATTCCTCCTCCCTTCGGGGCCCCAGGTCCCAACAAACCTCCCTTCCGCGTCAGTCGCCACCTTCGCTGCAGTCTGCCCTGCCCTCCACCTGCCACGTGTCGGACGCCGGCGGGGTTGGCCCTTCTTTCCTACTCTGCGACACCCCCCCATCCCACTGTCCCTCTCCTGACCGCGGTGCCTCTCCGCGGGCCTTAGGGCTCCGGCGAGTCAGCTCCCGGTCCCCGCCCGCAGGGTAACGCGGTTGTCATGGACACGGCACCTGCGCCCTACGGCGGTGCCCCTTCGCCGCGGTCCCCTCCCCCCACCTGCGGCGCAGAGCCGGCCGGCCGCGCCTCCCTGGCTCCGCCCCGCCCCTCCCCGCCCCGCCCTTTCGGGCGCTCCCCAGGCCGCGCGCGCCCGCGCCCCGCCGTGCCTTTCCCAGCCCCGTGGAGCCGCGGGGGCCGCGGGGGCGCGCGAGCGACTGAGCGGCCGCGCATGCGCACTGTCCACCTCCCCTAGCGGCGATCCGGGCCGCTGCCGCTCGCGCTTGGGCAGGACGCGGGGCGGGCGGGGGGAGGGGGGAGCGGCTTCGCTTCCAGCCCCGAGTGAGGCGGAGACCCGGGCGGGCGGGCAGAGCAGGCGGCACCGCACCTCGGCCAGAGGCGGCTGCAGCAGCTGCTGCCCTTGTACCCGCCGCCGCCGCTCCAGCCCCTTCTGTGATTACCACTCCAGCTGCTGCGAACCGGCGAGAAAGAGGAGGAGGCGAGAAACTCCCACCGACCCACAGAGGTGAGTCCCGGGCAGAGCATCCTCCATCCTTGCCTGCCTCCCTCCCTCCCTGCCTCCCTCCCATCCTCTCCATCCTCCCCTCCCTCCCCGCTCCCCAGCCCTCCCTCCCTCATCCTTCCCAACATCCCTCTCTCCTCTCCCCTCCTTTCTCCCTTCCAGCCTTTCTTTCATCCCTTTCTTCCTCTCTCCCAGCCCCACTTCCTTCCCACCCTTTCTTTCTTCCCTGTCTTCCTTTCAGCCACTCGCCCTAGAGCGCGGCTCTGCATCCCTTTCCTCTTGTCTCCATCCCTTTTCTCCCCCTTTCTTCACCCCTTCCCCGGCGGGAGGGTGGGAGCATCCCTTGCCTGCTACAACTGTCCGGATTCAGGGGTTTCCACAAAATTGGGCGCATATACTGAGAGACACACTCTTGAACAGCGGATGCCCTGTGGGTCCCTAAATTATTAGGATGGAGGGTCAAGTTGCATAGAGTACTGGGAACTGGAAGGAGAAGGGGATCGAAGAAGAATCTGTGGATTTGTGCT
Source organism: Mirza zaza (assembly GCA_008750895.1). Classification (NCBI taxonomy): domain Eukaryota; kingdom Metazoa; phylum Chordata; class Mammalia; order Primates; family Cheirogaleidae; genus Mirza; species Mirza zaza. The sequence goes on along the minus strand of VSMD01081542.1, from coordinate 1,842 downwards.
GTATTAGGGTGGGGGTGGGGAGGGTTGTCACTTAGACATGTTGCCAACAGTCCCCCCACACCCCTTTTCAGCAGTTTCTTTTTTTCTCCCGGGAATGACATATTCCCAGTGTGTGTCTCACTAATTTAAAATCCAGCTTTCCCTGCTTTGATTGTCTCCGTGAGAAACCACAACGAAAGAGAAAAGAGGATGGGAACAAGAGAGAAAGAGGGGAGGGGAAGAGAAAGGGTGGTGGCAGTGGAAGCTTGTATTCTTTTCCTCTAGGCCTCTTTGGATTGACATTTTCAAACCACCCGCCTAATATTTGGCTTGGAATTGAACCCATGTGTCCTTGGTCCTGTCACTACCTACTTCAAAGGCAGAAACTCTCTAAACTTTAAGGCTTGTGCACCACAGCCTTATTTATGGAATGTTTTGCTCAGCATACAAAACACCAAGGAAGAATGGTTTGGGAAAATAGGAAGCAAAAGGGTGGAAGAGATGGACTTTTTGTTCATCATGGGTTAACTCTTAAGCAGGGTAATGGTTAGACAGTTTTTGGAAAAATGAGGTTTTATTCCACAGGCTTGTAAATATACTATTTAGATAGCATTCGCTGTGTTTTAGCCTTTAGCAGATACCCGTATCCCTTCTTATCCGTTTTATAGGAATCCTGAAGGTGTTTAAAGAGAGACATAGTATGTGATTCTGTTTGTGGTTTACATCAATGGGAAAGTTGAATTAGCTTCAGAACCACTGTTAATAATTGAAAATTTCAGCTGGTTTTGCATCACTTATTTTCACAAAATGCTGTAATTTACCTTGCTCTCTTTAGCTTACATTCTAACCCATTATATTGTACGTATTAATGATAATTTGGCAGTTCTCCTTTATACAAGCATTGCTACTGAAAAGTTTATTTATACATGGCGGGACAGCCACGGTTCAGAATGTTTAGTATATTTACCATCTCAGAAGGGTCCAACAGAATAAGTATAAATCAAAAATGGATATTTTGAAATCTATATTTTATCCTATTTATATTCTCCTTAAAAATAAAAACAACAAACACCCCAAACCTTAATATCTTTAGAATAGCTGTGTTTTGTGTTTAAGGAGTGTATGGGGAAGGGACCAAAATTATTGACATATTCATTGAAGTTGCCAGTAAGAAACTATGCTGTGGAGCAAATTATTGATTTTTTTTTCTTTTCATTTAAATTATGTGACAGTAGTGCAATATGCATTTTTGCATTTTATGGGAATGTAAAGTAGGAGTTGAGATGAAGAGAATTGCCTTCCTAAGTGATTGAGTGCTGATTTGATGAAGAGCTGAGACAGTTAATCATCTGAGTCAGTGTTGGGGAAGTGTGTAATATTTGGAATGATGGACCTCCCTCCCCCAACTCCCTGTGGTAGGAATGCAATTCCATTAATGGCTTGGCTGACTCTTTGGCCATGTGGCAGAAGCGTGCATTATCAGTGTTACCAACATCCTGATGCAGAATTATGGTCAACCCACTGTGTATGTGAATGGTGGCATTACTTAATAATGAACTTGTAGATGGAGGTGCTTTATATTGTTGGTGTTCCCCTTTCCATAGAATGCCATGAAGCTAGTGAAAGACCTTCATGTTAATTATATATGAGTATAATAAGTTAGTTTTATCTTAATTTCTTTCAAATGACTTTCCCCCTACCACCACCTCTGCTGTTCTTTGTGAGGCATCACAGTTGTGAGTGTGGAAAAGAGGCGGCCCCTCAGTCAGCTGTGCTCTCGCTTTATTGCAATTTTTCTGCAAAGAGTGATGTGGGTGTATGTCCCATTTTTAAATACTGTGCTTACTATAAAAAGACAGGCAC